>OY726519.1:14556275-14764693 GCA_963383655.1 Bathymodiolus septemdierum | reverse complement strand
TAAACCAATATACGAGGTACATTCTCCGCTCAGTATTTATATATACGTGCTGGATATAAACCAATATACGAGGTACATTCTCCGCTCAGTATTTATATATACGTGGTGGATATAAACCAATATACGAGGTACATTCTCCGCTCAGTATTTATATATACTGTGGATATAAACCAATATACGAGGTACATTCTCCGCTCAGTATTTATATATACGTGCTGGATATAAACCAATATACGAGGTACATTCTCCGCTCAGTATTTATATATACGTGCTGGATATAAACCAATATACGAGGTACATTCTCCGCTCAGTATTTATATATACGTGGTGGATATAAACCAATATACGAGGTACATTCTCCGCTCAGTATTTATATATACGTGGTGGATATAAACCAATATACGAGGTACATTCTCCGCTCAGTATTTATATATACGTGGTGGATATAAACCAATATACGAGGTACATTCTCCGCTCAGTATTTATATATACGTGGTGGATATAAACCAATATACGAGGTACATTCTCCGCTCAGTATTTATATATACGTGCTGGATATAAACCAATATACGAGGTACATTCTCCGCTCAGTATTTATATATACGTGGTGGATATAAACCAATATACGAGGTACATTCTCCGCTCAGTATTTATATATACGTGGTGGATATAAACCAATATACGAGGTACATTCTCCGCTCAGTATTTATATATACGTGGCTGGATATAAACCAATATACGAGGTACATTCTCCGCTCAGTATTTATATATACGTGCTGGATATAAACCAATATACGAGGTACATTCTCCGCTCAGTATTTATATATACGTGGTGGATATAAACCAATATACGAGGTACATTCTCCGCTCAGTATTTATATATACGTGCTGGATATAAACCAATATACGAGGTACATTCTCCGCTCAGTATTTATATATACGTGCTGGATATAAACCAATATACGAGGTACATTCTCCGCTCAGTATTTATATATACGTGGTGGATATAAACCAATATACGAGGTACATTCTCCGCTCAGTATTTATATATACGTGCTGGATATAAACCAATATACGAGGTACATTCTCCGCTCAGTATTTATATATACGTGGTGGATATAAACCAATATACGAGGTACATTCTCCGCTCAGTATTTATATATACGTGCTGGATATAAACCAATATACGAGGTACATTCTCCGCTCAGTATTTATATATACGTGGTGGATATAAACCAATATACGAGGTACATTCTCCGCTCAGTATTTATATATACGTGGTGGATATAAACCAATATACGAGGTACATTCTCCGCTCAGTATTTATATATACGTGGTGGATATAAACCAATATACGAGGTACATTCTCCGCTCAGTATTTATATATACGTGGTGGATATAAACCAATATACGAGGTACATTCTCCGCTCAGTATTTATATATACGTGGTGGATATAAACCAATATACGAGGTACATTCTCCGCTCAGTATTTATATATACGTGGTGGATATAAACCAATATACGAGGTACATTCTCCGCTCAGTATTTATATATACGTGGTGGATATAAACCAATATACGAGGTACATTCTCCGCTCAGTATTTATATATACGTGGTGGATATAAACCAATATACGAGGTACATTCTCCGCTCAGTATTTATATATACGTGGTGGATATAAACCAATATACGAGGTACATTCTCCGCTCAGTATTTATATATACGTGCTGGATATAAACCAATATACGAGGTACATTCTCCGCTCAGTATTTATATATACGTGGTGGATATAAACCAATATACGAGGTACATTCTCCGCTCAGTATTTATATATACGTGGTGGATATAAACCAATATACGAGGTACATTCTCCGCTCAGTATTTATATATACGTGGTGGATATAAACCAATATACGAGGTACATTCTCCGCTCAGTATTTATATATACGTGCTGGATATAAACCAATATACGAGGTACATTCTCCGCTCAGTATTTATATATACGTGCTGGATATAAACCAATATACGAGGTACATTCTCCGCTCAGTATTTATATATACGTGCTGGATATAAACCAATATACGAGGTACATTCTCCGCTCAGTATTTATATATACGTGCTGGATATAAACCAATATACGAGGTACATTCTCCGCTCAGTATTTATATATACGTGGTGGATATAAACCAATATACGAGGTACATTCTCCGCTCAGTATTTATATATACGTGGTGGATATAAACCAATATACGAGGTACATTCTCTGCTCAGTTTTTATATATACGTGCTGGATATAAACCAACATACGAGGTACATTCTCCGCTCAGTATTTATATATACGTGCTGGATATAAACCAATATACGAGGTACATTCTCCGCTCAGTATTTATATATACGTGCTGGATATAAATCAATATACGAGGTACATTCTCCGCTCAGTATTTATATATACGTGGTGGATATAAACCAATATACGAGGTACATTCTCCGCTCAGTATTTATATATACGTGGTGGATATAAACCAATATACGAGGTACATTCTCCGCTCAGTATTTATATATACGTGCTGGATATAAACCAATATACGAGGTACATTCTCCGCTCAGTATTTATATATACGTGGTGGATATAAACCAATATACGAGGTACATTCTCCGCTCAGTATTTATATATACGTGCTGGATATAAACCAATATACGAGGTACATTCTCCGCTCAGTATTTATATATACGTGCTGGATATAAACCAATATACGAGGTACATTTTCCGCTCAGTATTTATATATACGTGCTGGATATAAACCAATATACGAGGTACATTCTCCGCTCAGTATTTATATATACGTGGTGGATATAAACCAATATACGAGGTACATTCTCCGCTCAGTATTTATATATACGTGCTGGATATAAACCAATATACGAGGTACATTCTCCGCTCAGTATTTATATATACGTGCTGGATATAAACCAATATACGAGGTACATTCTCCGCTCAGTATTTATATAAACGTGGTGGATATAAACCAATATACGAGGTACATTCTCCGCTCAGTATTTATATATACGTGCTGGATATAAACCAATATACGAGGTACATTCTCCGCTCAGTATTTATATATACGTGGTGGATATAAACCAATATACGAGGTACATTCTCCGCTCAGTATTTATATATACGTGGTGGATATAAACCAATATACGAGGTACATTCTCCGCTCAGTATTTATATATACGTGGTGGATATAAACCACTATATGAGGTACATTCTCCGCTCAGTATTTATATATACATGCTGGATATAAACCAATATACGAGGTACATTCTCCGCTCAGTATTTATATATACGTGCTGGATATAAACCAATATACGAGGTACATTCTCCGCTCAGTATTTATATATACGTGGTGGATATAAACCAATATACGAGGTACATTCTCCGCTCAGTATTTATATATACGTGCTGGATATAAACCAATATACGAGGTACATTCTCCGCTCAGTATTTATATATACGTGGTGGATATAAACCAATATACGAGGTACATTCTCCGCTCAGTATTTATATATACGTGGTGGATATAAACCGATATACGAGGTACATTCTCCGCTCAGTATTTATATATACGTGGTGGATATAAACCAATATACGAGGTACATTCTCCGCTCAGTATTTATATATACGTGGTGGATATAAACCAATATACGAGGTACATTCTCCGCTCAGTATTTATATATACGTGGTGGATATAAACCAATATACGAGGTACATTCTCCGCTCAGTATTTATATATACGTGGTGGATATAAACCAATATACGAGGTACATTCTCCGCTCAGTATTTATATATACGTGGTGGATATAAACCAATATACGAGGTACATTCTCCGCTCAGTATTTATATATACGTGCTGGATATAAACCAATATACGAGGTACATTCTCCGCTCAGTATTTATATATACGTGCTGGATGTAAACCAATATACGAGGTACATTCTCCGCTCAGTATTCAGGGGCGGATTTAGAGGGGGCGTGCGGGGCGTGCGCCCCCCCCCCCCCCCTAAAATTCGCAAAGCATATGTTATACAACGTTAATTAAGGAGTTCAACAAAAAACTTTTTCATGAATGGTTAACTCGTGACCTGTAGTAAAATATTCCTACACATTGTAAATACACGTTGGGTGTGTTCGTTGATTCATATATGGATTCGCCGACAATTTCCGCTTTTGTTTGTCTATAAACAAGAACGGTCGAATCATATGTTTTCAATGAATGAATCAAACGACGAAAAGAAAAGCTCCATCCGGACGGGCAGTATTAACTAGAACCACCCGAAAGGACAAGCACCGAAAGTGCAGACCAATTAGTGAAATGAGGAATGCGTTAAAACTAAACCAATAGTTCTATGAAGGGTTAAAATATCGTGATCGATCAGTCATGAGTTGAACAATTCGCATCACGGTTGTTCAAAAAAAGTTTTACTTTAGGTTCTTATAATCTGACAAAAATATACTGTTAACAATTATCCGACAAAATTAAGACCCAAAATCAAGTTTTTTTGGTCTGATAAAAATGGTGTGGCTGGTTCAAAATTGTCGTTCAAATAAATGTCTGTAATTCCTAAAATCCCCTGGACCAGCTGGGGACCTTAAGCGGTCCCCAGACTCCTCGCCTACATTATGTGATAATGTTTGTCAGTGCCTTCTGGTAGGTCGGCGATTTTCTCTGGGTATTCTGATTTCCTCCACTAATAAAATCTACCGCCACGATCGCAACATGTAACTGAAATATTGTTGAAAGTGGCGTTAAACATCATAACCCTAGCCCTAACCCCATATTTGTATAGAAATCGGACCTACCTGCTTTGTTGTCTAGTACAACCACTCGCGACTTAAAACTAGAGGTTCACCTGAGTCTGTATCGCTCACCTGGTTATTCATACAAGTTATGTTCAATCAAGTCTAGAATTTCAGATTTTTTTCTATTCATTTCATATACGGTCCTATGTTAATCTTTAACCCATTAAACTAGGACTTTTCATCCTCTCATATCTCTGAAACGGTAAAAGTTACTACAAATATGTTGCCATTTTCCAAACAGATATTTTTCAACGGGATTCAGTGGGGGAAAAACTGCATACAAACCCAGATTAAAAAGGTAACAACGTTGTCATTTTGGGTGTTGGTCCCTTTTCGCTTCCTTCAACTCCTTTTATCTCGGAAATCGTACGAGCTAAGTCAAATCTGTTTGACCTAAATTCAGACATGAGGAATATAAAGAAATAAAATCAAAATTTTGGGTGCTCACCTTATTTCTTCGTTAGAAACGGCAAAGCCTTAAAAAATCTGTTAGCATACTACATATATAAAGATAATTTTAGAAGGAACATAAAAAAAATCAAGATTAGTCCGCATACAACATTCTTTTTGACATCTTTTTCGGACGAAGACAGACGACGATAGACGCCAAGTGTTGAGTCAGGTGAGCTAACAGGGTGTCTACTGGTTGTGCGTACGAATCAAGATAAAGGTGAAATATAGATTACAGTACAAAATCAGTCGGGACACAAAACAACACCAATGAAATATAAAATTAATGGAACGAAATATTGAACAACACATTTACTGCAAAAAAAAGTGATTCGCACATAGCTGACCCATTTATGACGTTCTGGCATGTATAACATCGACAGAAACACTGCTTTTACGTGGAAATCTTGATAAAAATCAGAACTGCGGTACTGTACTAAACGTTAAGAGATGTGGTTCCTCAGTTAAAAACTTCAATTTATACATTAAACATCATATTTGACATAAATCCTCATACGACTACGTAGCCAATGTATTATGTATTGAGTGTCGTACGTTTGTGGGTTCCATCGCCCGTTGAGTCAAACTAAATATTACAAAATTGATACTTGTCATTTCTATACTAATACAACGCATGGACTAACAACAAAATTTGAAAAATTAAAGAAAAAGTATTTAAAAAAAACGTAGATATCATTTATTGCACACTACACGTTTCTAGAATAACCTTCATCAGGTACGTTTCTAGAATAACCTTCATCAGGTACGTTTCTAGAATAACCTTCATCAGGTACGTTTCTAGAATAACCTTCATCAGGTACGTTTCTAGAATAGCCGTCATCAGGTGCGTTTCTAGAATAACCTTCATCAGGTACGTTTCTAGAATAACCTTCATCAGGTACGTTTCTAGAATAACCTTCATCAGGTACGTTTCTAGAATAGCCTTCATCAGGTACGTTTCTAGAATAGCCTTCATCAGCTCAAAATCGAGAGATTGGAAAACCAAATAGTTTAAATGTGGTTGGGAGCAATAACATCAAGGGCCTAAAACAAGTTGGCCAAAATCTACTGAGGTCACATATGCCCGAGGGAGGAGAACCTTAGTTTTGATAATAATTACATTATTTAGGAACTGTTAAATTTCAATAATAAATATATGTAATAAACCATGTCAGTGCCGAAACACTGACTTCCGGATAATACAGTCCACCAGCAGATGTATAGACCCAGTTATAGTCCACCAGCAGATGCATAGACCCAGTTATAGTCCACCAGCAGATGCATAGACCCAGTGATAGTAATAAAACAGATATCAAATTTAGTGCGCACGACCCAGTTATCGCTACCGCAAGTATTCAACCCAGAGACATCAATACATGTATATAGGTTCGTAGTCTTCTGACCACTCTGAACATGTTTCGAGTAGTATGAGGTGGTCATAGAAGGCATCTTATCGTGTCATCTTGTTTATATCATGAGTAATACGTGATTGTACATTGTATATAATTCATCATGCAGTACACGGTTATGTTACTTGGAATACTTGCCATGAGTAATACGTGGCAATATAGGAGGGATCTGTTACCGTGTCTGTGATCATCAACTTGTCCCGATAAATACGTGGACATACAATCTTACTATACTTTTTCCCAACACTTGAACACCCCCAAAGATTTCATGTATACATGTATTAATTTCACAATTTTAACACAGCTTTGTGATTTTGTTGTGTTTTAACCTTTTTTTTAATGAAAGGTTTAGTGACGTCACGTTAGACCGCGCATGACAAATGACCAACAGCTAATAATTTCTAGTATCACGAGTCGGTGGTCAACTGAACGTTGTTACTAAATTTATCGGGTAGTAAAGATCAAAGGAAACTGTAACAAATTACTGATAAATAATTTTACTACCCGATAAATGTAGTAACAATGTTCAGTTGACCACCGACTCGTGATACTATAAACATACTGCCCTTGGATGAAGGTGTTAGAGTAGATTAACACACAGTGTTTTGCAGTATGTTTTTTATTATACTGAATGCCTAATGATTCAAGTGTGCATTATGTTATTAGAATGACAATTGTTAAAAAAAATAAAAAGTAATAAATTAAGATAGTTTACTTACATTAACAACAAAACATCAAATAGCAACAAATTTAACAAGATAATAACATAATGTTTATAACAATTAATGTAAAATGTTAATTGTATATATTGATAAATATTATCACATGTTTGCTTCTATATTCTGACTATTGCATAAATAATTTTCAAGCCAATGTATTCTTTCTCATTTTGAATAAAAATGAAAATTTACAGTGCAGTTGTTGTTTGAAATGTTTGGCATTAAATTTTGTGGAAAAGTTGCCATATTATTTTGATATGTGTTTAATACATTTGGTCCAGCAGAATAATTGTACTCATTAACATTACGAACTTGACTGTTAATACTTGTACAACTTGAACTTTTTTTCAACATTTCACCATCTTTTTTTCTGATTGATGCATAAAAAAGTCTCAACATCTCATCCAGTTTTTGTTTTGTTTAAGTTTCAAATTCTCCAGGTTCATGTTTTTGAATGAGGAAGTCCTAGAAAAGCTTAATGGTCCGTGTTACAGCTCTTTGTGTAGATTTGCTATCTTTTGATTTCATTAATTCAGAGATATTATCCTCCGTAATGTCAACAAACGCCATGACGAGCGTTTGACGGTTTGTTGTCATCTGGTGATAACGGAAATGATGAGGAAATAAGAATCGGTAAACCTCGGCCGGAGCGGGTGTTAATTTTTCTGTATCGACAAACTTCGGGCTCAGCGGGAGTTAATTTTAGGCATTAACACCCGTTGCTAATATTATCACATGTTGCTAGGGATGGGCGGGGCTTATGAAAAGTTAGTGAAAATTAACAAATGCCACTTGTCCAATGAAATGAATGGATAATGTAATGAATTTGCATAAAGTATAATAATAGAAATTATCAGCTGTTGGTCATTTGTCATGTGCGGTCTAACGTGACGTCACTACCTTTCATTTAAAAAAAAAGGTAAAAACAACAAAATCACAAAGCTGTGTTAAAATTATGAAATTACCGATAAAAATATTATTAGTATTAAAAAAAAAGGTCAAAACACAACAAAAAATCACAAAGCTGTGTTAAAATTGTGAAATTACCGATAAAAAAAATAATATGAGACAGGCAACCTGTTTGATGGACGAAGTTCTAAAATTTCAATAATACGATGATCCGTACACGTTATTATCTTTTATTTTGAATGAATTTTGTAGCCGATTTGTTATGGCTGTTTCCGTTCAGTTTACCTACGCCGCTCTTCCGTCGAGAGTTTCGTAGAAAGAGATTTTTTTATTAGAATTTTATTTCAAGTTTATTTCGATTTTGCATAGAGTAAATGATTAAAGAATTGGGAATTTTTCATTGAAAATATATTTCTTTTGCGTTTCTAAATATCAATTGATCTATTTTTTAAACTTCCGGTGAACAGATATTTGGCTATCAATATAGAAAGGAGGAATAATCGGACAGCCTACCGTTAAAAGGACTTCGTCCTTTAATATGAGACAGGCAACCTGTTTGAAGGACGAAGTCCTATAATGTTTAGAGGGAGGCATGAGAAGGGAATGTATTATTTTTTTCAAGTACTTTTTAAAGTTTTTTTTTTAATTTATTATTTGGCTGGAGTTATCTCTCTTTGACTGTGTAACTGAAGACTGTTTGCAAAAAAAAAATCTTATAAAATATATAGATCTTTTAAAAGATCTTATATAGAAACATACTTTACTATAATAGAAATAGGTATTTCAATATCATTAGGAATAATTCCAGGCATATTTTTTTGTATTGGATTTTTCTGTTCTACATTTGTGTTAGATTTTGTCAGTTTAATTTTTTTCCCAGATGTGGATGATTTTTCCTGTGGTTGTTTTCTCTTTTCATGTTTTTTTCCTTTTGATATTTTGTTTTTACATATTTTATTCAGTTTTGAAAATGAATCTTCATTGCTTTTCTGCTGTATTGCAATGCTTGTCGAATAAAACTGGAAACCATTTTGTTCATTAGAATTTTTTATAAGCAATTTGAAATAATTCAGGTGTAGAAGCAAATCCACATTTCGACTGAGAGAAGAATTTATATATTATTCCTTAGTGAAACAGATATTGTTATGTCCATCTCTTCCCTGTAACCAAATATTTATATTGCTTTGCAAAATTCTAGTAGCAACTGAAATCTCAGTGCTTGTAGCCCATTGGTTACCATGAACCATTTTATTCCGATATGCATGCCTTGAAATATTGGAATGGTGACTAAGTTTTAACTGGTCTTCATAAAAATCAAAGTTGTTGTAAATTTCTGAGCAGATCAATGACCTATAAACCAAGCTTTGTGATAAATTGCCAGTGATGGCTAAACTAAGGGCATGAAAGAAGCACTTGCCATCATTGATAAGAAAATCTTCACTTTCTATTTTAATTCTTCCAGAGTTTGGGGCATTTAAATTATTTTGTGAGGGCTTAAATTGTTCATAGCCCATAGGCATAGGTGAACCCTGTACATGCTGTAAATTTGGTTGTTGTGGGGTTATATTTTGTGAATGGTCATTCTCTATCTTTATTTTCTAAGAGTTATTGACATTTAAATTACTTGATGGTGGTTGAAATTGTTCATAGGCATAGGCATGGCAGGTGTACCTTGAAAATTTGATGGGTATGGGGTTATATTTTGAGAAGGAGAGCTCATCTTAATAATTTCAGCATAAATTTCCTTAGGGGTACAGTCGGAGGTTTTAGTCTCAGTGTCTAAATTGTTGGGTAGGACTGTTGCAGGCACAGGTTTTTCATGGGTAGGGTTCTTTTGATTTTCATTTTGAGTTTGTGCCATGGAACCCTTTAAAATATTATTTTGAGAAAGAGAGCTCATCTTAATGATTTCAACCTAAATTTCCTTAGGGGTACAGTAGGAGGTTTTAGTCTCAGTGTCTAAATTGTTGGGTAGGACTGTTGCAGGCACAGGTTTTTCATGGGGTTTTTATTTTGAGTTTGCGCCATGGAACCCCTTTAAATATCAGCATGGGAATGTTTTTTGGTCACCAGTTTACTCATGATCAAAATATGAGATGTAGGTTGACAAAAAACCACTTACAAATTCAAAAAAGTTGTGTGCTAAGAAATACTTCGGCGAGTTAGAAGATATTCGTCTGCTAACAAAGATATTCCATTCAAGACCCCCCTTTTTACTTACAGTGTAACTACGCCATTGTTTGTATTACAACCACACTAAAACAACACGAAAATACAGGAAATAACGATCAACTGGTCAAATGCAAATCCTTCAATGAAATTTCAATAATACGATGATCCGTACACGTTATTACCTTTTATTTTGAATGAATTTTGTAGCCGATTTGTTATGGCTGTTCCGTTCATTTTACCTACTGTACGCCGCTCTTCCGTCGGGAGTTTCGTAGAAAGAGATTTTTTTATTAGAATTTTATTTCAAGTTTATTTCGATTTTGCATAGAGTAAATAATTAAAGAATTGGGAATTTTTCATTGAAATATATTTCTTTTGCGTTTCTAAATTATCAATTGATCTATTTTTTAAACTTCCGGTGAACAGATATTTGGCTATCAATATAGAAAGGAGGAATAATCGGACAGCCTACCGTTATAAGGACTTCGTCCTTTAATATGAGACAGGCAACCTGTTTGAAGGACGAAGTCTTATAATTTCAATAATATGATGATCTGTACAAGTTATTTTGAATGAATTTTGTAGCCGATTTGTTATGGCTGTTCCGTTCATTTTACCTACTGTACGCCTCTCTTCCGCCGGGAGTTTCGTAGAAAGAGATTTTTTTATTAGAATTTTATTTCAAGTTTATTTCGATTTTGCATAGAGTAAATAATTAAAGAATTGGGAATTTTTCATTGAAATATATTTCTTTTGCGTTTCTAAATTATCAATTGATCTATTTTTCAAACTTCCGGCGAACAGATATTTGGCTATCAATATAGAAGGAAAAATCGGACAGCCTACCGTTATAAGGACTTTGTCCTTTATTAAAGTGTATTTTTTTCGCTCGACAAGAGCTCATCTGATATGGACCTGATAATCCTTGTCTTGCGAAAAAAAAATATACTAATAATTAATATATATCTGAAATCTTTGGAGGTATTAATTTGCTTTCCTCATTTTCATGTGAGACTTGTATATATTGTACTTGACTACTTGTATTTAATTTTTATGTGTAAATCATTTGGAGTTATCTCTCTTTAAATGGTCATAACAGCTATTGATATAAGACGTTATTACTATATCAGTTACTAGTACTATAAGCCCCTTATCTTTTTATTTTTTTCCATACAGAGTGTCGATACGAAACATAAGATTTGCTTGTTTACCCTCTCCAAAATAGATATGGCTTAATGAAATACATTATTCTAAGAGGGTGAAAACACACGTACCTTGTATATTTGGGGTTTTGGGCATTCCGTGCAATGATTGTTACTGCACTGTGTATCTAGGGCCGTAACTAGGTGTTTAAAACAGGGGAGGCAGGGTGTGAGGACCGCCAATTGAGGCCTCAATGTTAAGGGTCCGGGGCGAAGCCACCCAGACGAAAATAGTGACTTAACGACCCAACATTTTTTTGTCGATTTCTATATTATTGAGACGCTTTATATACCAGTTACTATCGTTTACAGCGACCACACCGTCAAACTTCTATAGTAATTAAAACATAAAACAACCGATAGATTTTTAAAATAATATTTTAATGAATAATTTCAAAATACAGTACTTAGTTGGTGAATGCAAGATGGATTTTCCTGTTGCCACTCGAATCCCATCTTGTGAGAACAGCTTCTGAATTTACCTGCCCGACACAAGCAAGAAAGGAAGAGGAGGGGGGCATATATTTTTTGTATGAAACAAGTGCCTGTGGCCCGACAGTATCATTACGGTGGACGTGAATCATCGACAACCCATACAAGCTATCTTCAGTCACTACAATCCAGAAAAATACCGATAACAAACTACAAATGTAAATGATGATCCAGGCTGCAGATGAAATATGTTAAAACTGTCATGGTCGATGATTAAAACTAGTGGAAGTTGGCTTTCAGTCCATATCTTCTAAAGATAGACCATGATTAGTACATTTGTATTAGATGAACTGTGACACCGGTTTAATTATTTTATATGACAGGGTTTTATATCCTATGGTTTAAATAGATTGTATTGTGGTGAGCAACATACAACAAGAATGGATAAATAATTAAATTTTGCAGATATGAAAAATAAATGAATTGTAAAAATGCAATATTTTTATGCCGAAAAAATCATATTAAATTGCAGAAATACAAATCACAGAACAAGATATGCGTCATAATTGTCGGCTTGAAAACCAGATACATTTTTATTATACTTGAAATATTCGATTACATGCAATGATGGGGCTGTAATACAATAAAATGAAAACCATAAAAAATACCACACGGTCAGTTTTAGGTTCCATACTATCTTTAATTTATATCAGCGACATAAATGACCACACAGACGGTATATGTAGACCTTTTGCAGACGACACATCTATTGGGCATTGTACTAGTAACGATCTACAAAACTTGCAGGGCATGGTTAATTCTGACCTCTCAAACATTAGAAAGTGGAGTGATTAACAATCCAGATAAAATTGACATTATGCTATTTGATAGTAGACGACAAGGAAATCTTAACTTCAAGTTTGGACAAACCGATATACTCTCCGTTGACTTCCATAAACACCTGGGTATTGTGTTCAGTGTTGACGGTAAATGGACACAACATATTGATTACATACTATCTAAGGAATCCAAGCAAGTATGTGTTCTACGAAAATTGAAATTGATAGAGTGTTGCTGCTAACAAGGAAGCTACTGAACCAAGGGTTCCTTTTAGTAAAGTTGAAGTCATCACTTCGAAAATTTTCCGGTTGTCACCATGACTTGGTTGACCGTTATGGAATATCTGTGTCACCACTTGTCGTAAACACTTCTCGGTCCTTTCCTCATTCACGACTTATTACCGGGTTTGTAACTAGAATAACACGACGGGTGCCACTAGTGAAGCAGGAACTGTTTACCCTTCCGGAGCACCCGAGTTTACTCCCGGTTTTTAGTGGGGTTCGTGTTACTCGATCTTTAGTTTTATGTGTATGTTTTGTCGATCGTTGTATGTCCATTTGTACTTTTTCTTTTGGCCATTGTGTTGTCTGTTCTTCTTCGATATACGGTTTCTGATTGCCCCTTTGGTATCTTCAAACTCTTCATTTTAAAACGGGAAATTCTTGAAAAAATCTACTTAACTTTATTAGGCCTTTGATAGAATATTCTTGCGAACTTGCGAAGTGTGGGACAATTGTTCACAGACGGACAACGACAGACTAGAAAAATTACAACTCGAAGCAGCACGTATTGTTACTGTATTTTCAAGTAGGGATTCTTTATATCTAGAAACTGGATGGGAAAAATGATCCAGTATAGACGGGAACGCAGAAAGTTATGTCTAATGTATAATATGTACCATGGACACGCCCCATCTTATCTGTGTGATTTATTACCTCTTCTTGTTCATGATGATACCAACTACCCTGTTCGAAACAGAAATGACTCGTGTCAGTTCATTAGTCCGAAGGGTCGATAGTCCGAAATGTCCAAGCAAAATCGAATTTTGAACGACCTTGAGACTACAAATTTATGTATCAATATAATATAGAATTGCATAAAACATTGATAGAAATGGTTGCCACGTTTTCTCGTGTAATAATACATCCTTTTCAACAGTTTGCATGACAATTTTTTTTCTATCACACGACGAATACATGCTTTTAAAGACTTTACACACAATAACACGCAATTTCGTGGCTTGTCCTTTTTATCCTTTTTATATCTATATATATAAATATACATATATATATGTAGATTCTGAGGTAAAATAAACAGGGTAATTATGAACTAATCGTAATTGACAACTTGCATTTCATTGTATATGCCTTGCAATGTCGTATAACATATTTCTGACCTGTCGGTTCACCCTGCCTATTGATAGAGGTTTCTTTGAGAAGGGAATTTGTCTTTTACAAATACATGATGGTGCATTATAGATCTAGTTTAATCAGCCCGCCTTTCATATTAGACGGCCGTAACTTAAGACTTTAGGACTCAAAAAATCATCACTATCTGTCAATGGGCATTGTCAACTAAAATTCTGCAATTTTTTATTTATATAGTGACTAGACTCGAGAATCGTACTTGTGTCTTAATTACGTCAGGCATGACCTACAACTTTCCTCCTTGTTGCAAATGATTGCTTGTTGTTTAGAATTGTCAATTACGTGTGGTATTGAATTCAAAATACAAATACAACATGGAAATATATTTATACAAATAAGAATTTGCTATATTCTTTGAAAAATCCGTTAGCTGGAGATCACGTGATCGCCGTTTCTTACTAATTTGCATAAATATAGTTATGAATGGCTTACATCTTGCACAACTGAAGCGAGACACATGTGTTGATTAAATAACTGGTACCTGTTAATCTACATATCGATATGGACTAAAAGGGGACATGTTACACTAAACTCTACGACAAACGTGATGACTTCAACATTCTACAATCATCTTTGTTTATCTTAGCAACAACCAACGTATGAAGCGTTTCACAACATACCGTTACTCGAGAGCCTGTGTAAAATGCTATGATTTTCTTGAAGGCTCGACGGCTGGTGGGTTAACTCTGAAATTGCTTAATCAGTAACATAGGTTGTTAGAATCAAAAGTTCTACGGGAGACACCCAATGCTTGTGGAAACGTATGAGATATGTATATTTTCCAGACGGGAATTGATTTGAGGTTGTTGTAAGAGTTGTTCCCTGTGTCATCGGATATGACTACCATCGGAATTAATCTCGAGCAACATGACGGATGTCTGATAGGCAGAAACTGCCTACAAATTCCGGAGCCCTGTTTCACTCCCTTTCCATCGGGAGTTCATGTTGTTCGCATGTGTTTATGTATTGATTGTATTTTTTGAATGTTGATGTTCACTTCTTGTTTCTAGAGGTGTATTAGTTCTAATAATAAAACCCTAAATGCTCGCTTACTGGCAAGGGTTATAACGGGATGTCATTACACGTAATGGAGCAGCCGCCGAGATTTTTTTAGCTCGCTTACAGAGTTTCTGATGCCTGCATTTATCAATAATAAGACATAACCTTTCCTTTTGTCCATTATTATAACAAGTTTTTATCACCTACCAGTATTTTAGAATGTAATTCCCACAAAATAAAAATCCATGTTTACTTTCACTCTGAACATTTTGAATTTCGTCATTTCCGGCCTCACTATTTGGATGTCGATACCATATTTGGCGATTAAGGCGTGAATGTTTACATCAGCCGTCGTAAGCATCGTAGTAAGAAATACCATATTTAGAAAAGCTCCGCCTTCCGTAGTTTCCAGTTATGACAAACGATCGATAAATTTGAACAAGGTTGTTGCTACCTCTGAAAAGCATATATTTCTCAGCCAAACCGATTTAACAGGGACTGGGATCATCAATAATAGTTATAATGAAATGTTTGAAGTGTAAATAGTGAGTTTTTATGTTTCAACTGCAACATTTTTTTTGCTCCATTGTGACCAATGGGACCGCGTTGTAGCTCTGCCGAGACACAAGTTTGTCACAAGAGCTACATTATTGCAGCTAGGTGTTTATATACTGGCATGTATGTCATTGGATGTTGGTTATTGGTTGCTCATTCGGTTTTTCTTATTTTCTATTATGCCTTTAAGATTCAATCGGAGATGACCAAGCGATGTAAGGAAGCTGAATGTTGAACATTTTCGTGAAAATCCACACATAGCTCTTGAAAGATAAGACTTTTACTCATAATATTTGGAACATATAGCATCGTGTTATGGGTTTTCGTACTATTATCGATTTTCCGATATAGCGATTAACAGTGTTAACCCTTCATTCATATGACGATTGGAATTTTCAAAGAATGGCTAGTTAAATATTTCTTTGTACATAAGATTGTTTTAAAAGCCATTCTTGTATTTTAATATACTCTCGATTATCTGGCAACTTTTCCTGTCAGTAATATGGCGTCATATGTTTTCGTATAAAGTAAAAACATGGCCGATATACGGGATGGAAACGAATATAAAATCCGGAAATGGCTGGTTTTAAAATTTCATGGTTCTGGCCATCTACAAATCATATCTAAATAAAATGAAAATGACCACTTTCAAAATTGTGTTTACTTTTGATGTTTTTTTTAGTGCTGAAACCACATGCAAGTTGCAAGATGACATGTATTTTATATAAGAAACAGGCACATTTCAGTCAGCTTTTTTGTTTACAAGTACGATCAGTGACCCCATGACAGTCACATGACAGGAAGAGCCGGTGTCTGAGAGGCAGACGACATAGTTCAATTTTATATAGCCCTTCTGGATTTAGTTCCAGCTACTTTATAAATGAAGTAAATTTTTACCATTACAAAAAGTATGGTCCAGTAGGTAAGTTCACTATTTTTGGTACTTACGTCTTTAAAAGCAACCTTGAACATTTTTGACAGATGTCACGTTGGAGTCCTGTTTACGTTCCAGAAATAGAAACCGGAAGACACGTCAAAAATAACGCGTGCACTGTGAAAATCAAAATAAAATGGATGATACGAAAACCTATGACATACGAAAACACATACAGAGTTTAAATGTGCCCTTTTGTCTGATTTTTTAAATATTTTTGAGCCACGGACAATTCGGACCATTGACCCTTCGGACTATCGTCCTTTCGGACCAATGACCCTTCGGACGAATGACCCTTCGGACTAATGAACCTTCGGACCAATGCCCTGGAATCGAAATGACTACACTGTTCCAAGATGTCGCTTATCGTTATATACCAATCTTCATTCATCACGTCTGTCATAAATCTTTGGAACAATCTAGACAACGCGAGCAGAAATACCAGAACATCTGATTGTTTTAGAAACCAATATAAAAAGAAAAGTTGTACTTGTTAATATTGCGGGACATTTTGTAGTTGGGGATAGACGATCCAATATTTTATATGCCAGATTACGTCCAAATTGTAGTTCGCTAAAGTGTGATCTATTTCGATGTAATATAATAAAGTTTGTGGATTTATGCAGGGAGGACGCTTCCCATTTTCTCTTGAACTGCCGCTTATATATAGAATCAAGAGAGGACAGTTCTCTTCAACTTTTTACACCACCAAAATTTTCGGAGAGGTATTAAAATTTTATTTTTTGTGACTCTCGAAAAGACCAGGCTCAAAATATTCTGTTATCAAAAGCAGTACAGACATTCATTAGGAACAGTAGGCGATTCACGGAAGGAACATAACCCCCCACCCCGATTTTACTTATCTGTTATCATATTTTTTTCTATACCATAAATGATTATACACTTATTATCCGTCATGCTCTCTGTTAGGCCTATGCCACGGTATGTATGATACTGGAGAGAACTTCATATAAGTTGTAAAACTTGTGTTCCATACAATTGTATTTACATTTATTTGACAATAATATATGTTTAAATCAAACCACACTGTCGGAACAGTTCCAAAATGTAATAGAAAAAACGTAAAAACACAGGCAACATCGATACCCGTTACACATATACATTACCGCTCACTTTACATGGTAAATCATTACCTCTAACACACAAATACCGCTCACTTTCTGAGCTTGGTACATGGTAAATCATTACCTCTAACACACAAATACCGCTCACTTTCTGGGCTTGGTACATGGTAAATCATTACCTCTAACACACAAATACCGCTCACTTTCTGGGCTTGGTACATGGTAAATCATTACCTCTAACACACAAATACCGCTCACTTTTTGGGCTTGGTACATGGTAAATCATTACCTCTAACACACAAATACCGCTCACTTTCTGGGCTTGGTACATGGTAAATCATTACCTCGAAAACACACAAATACCGCTCACTTTCTGGGCTTGGTACATGGTAAATCATTACCTCTAACACACAAATACCGCTCACCTTCTGGGCTTGGTACATGGTAAATCATTACCTCTAACACACAAATACCACTCACTTTCTGGGCTTGGTACATGGTAAATCATTACCTCTAACACAAATACCGCTCACTTTCTGAGCTTGGTACATGGTAAATCATTACCTTTAACACACAAATACCGCTCACTTTCTGGGCTTGGTACATGGTAAATCATTACCTCTAACACACAAATACCGCTCACTTTCTGGGCTTGGTACATGGTAAATCATTACCTCTAACACAAAAATACCGCTCACTTTCTGGGCTTGGTACATGGTAAATCATTACCTCGAAAACACACAAATACCGCTCACTTTCTGGGCTTGGTACATGGTAAATCATTACCTCTAACACACAAATACCGCTCACTTTCTGGGCTTGGTACATGGTAAATCATTACCTCTAACACACAAATACCGCTCACTTTCTGGGCTTGGTACATGGTAAATCATTACCTCTAACACACAAATACCGCTCACTTTCTGGGCTTGGTACATGGTAAATCATTACCTCGAAAACACACAAATACCGCTCACTTTCTGGGCTTGGTACATGGTAAATCATTACCTCTAACACACAAATACCGCTCACTTTCTGGGCTTGGTACATGGTAAATCATTACCTCTCACACACAAATACCGCGCACTTTCTGGGCTTGGTACATGGTAAATCATTACCTCGAAAACACACAAATACCACTCACTTTCTAGGCTTGGTACATGGTAAATCATTACCTCTAACACACAAATACCGCTCACTTTCTGGGCTTGGTACATGGTAAATCATTACCTCTAACACAAATACCGCTCACTTTCTGGGCGTGGTACATGGTAAATCATTACCTCTAACACAAATACCGCTCACTTTCTGGGCTTGATACATGGTAAATCATTACCTCTAACACAAATACCGCTCACTTTCTGGGCTTGGTACATGGTAAATCATTACCTCTAACACACACATACCGCTCACTTTCTGGGCTTGGTACATGGTAAATCATTACCTCGAAAACACACAAATACCGCTCACTTTCTGGGCTTGGTACATGGTAAATCATTACCTCTAACACAAATACCGCTCACTTTCTGGGCTTGGTACATGGGAAATCATTACCTCGAAAACACACAAATACCGCTCACTTTCTGGGCTTGGTACATGGTAAATCATTACCTCTAACACACAAATACCGCTCACTTTCTGAGCTTGGTACATGGTAAATCATTACCTCTAACACACAAATACCGCTCACTTTCTGGGCTTGGTACATGGTAAATCATTACCTCTAACACACAAATACCGCTCACTTTCTGGGCTTGGTACATGGTAAATCATTACCTCGAAAACACACAAATACCGCTCACTTTCTGGGCTTGGTACATGGTAAATCATTACCTCTAACACAAATACCGCTCACTTTCTGGGCTTGTTACATGGTAAATCATTACCTCGAAAACACACAAATACCGCTCATTTTCTGGGCTTGGTACATGGTAAATCATTACCTCTAACACACAAATACCGCTCACTTTCTGGGCTTGGTACATGGTAAATCATTACCTCTAACACACAAATACCGCTCACTTTCTGGGCTTGGTACAGGCATTTCAATGAAAAGTGACCGGGTTAAACCAATAAAACAATTAATTGATATCTCTGGTTAAACTGACTGTGTCTACATTCATTATTTCTCGTGTGATCACTACTCGTGAAAATATATTTTCACAATGAATTGTAATAAATCCGTTTTTACAACTAACTGTACACATAACCAATTTTCATTCAATACGTGCCCTCGTATTTGGCTACCAGCCAACTATTTCCTTGCGTATTTGGCAACCAATCAGATTCTACATTAAATTGGTCGGTTTCATTTTTGCAGGTAAATTGTGTTAATTGAAAGATGTAGTATTTCACAATAATCCATTAAAACATTCAGATTAATTTAAAATTTCTATATATAAATAAATACAATAAAAAAATATTTGAATTGATCTAAATGTGACATGTTTTTGTGATTGACCTATATTTACAGCAATGTGTTTTACCTAGCAAATGCAACGATCCGTTAACCAATAACATTGGCAAATCTTACTCGCAAATTTTCACATAGACGACAGAAACTGCTGAATCTGACATACAACAACTACTATGACTGAATAACGTGGCTTAAACGTGGGAATATAAGACTTATCTGCACCTTTAAGAGAACTTTATGATTTTAATGACCTATAGACTACTTAGTCAATCAACCCATTCCAAAGACGAGGATATAACGGTTGTTTTAATGAATAGTTCATATGTCGACAAAACGGAACATGCTGAAGTTCCTTACACAAAAACTCAAATCACAATCCTTGAACGAAATCCAACCTTATACAGAAAAAGTGAGTATTAACTAGCATGTTTATAGATTTATCATGCACTGTCAACTTGACAATGACACGAGTTTATAGTTTACATCACTATGCCATCTCTGTTGTACATCTTTTGCCTCTTCTTAACCCACTACACTTCTGAGCAGGTGCATATTGTGACATTAATGGGTGATGTCCTAGTCTGAGGATTTAAACTGTAATACAATAATATATTTGAACTCCAGGACCTGGAATACAAAATTATCCTGTATAATAAATCCATCCCAGATTTTACAGTGTGTACAGACACCTACCTACATGTACAGGTAGTGCTGCATTGTTGATTCTACTGTATATCTGTTTATTCTACATATATATAGTAATGGAATGCACAGATGGACAAGGGTTGGGAGTTATTATATTTAACCAGAATCTGGGTCTTATAGGGGGCCCTGGCAACCATCACCTATCAAGTCAGTACATTGTTCTTTTTAGGTTGTTATCTGAGCGGCCCATCAGACAATGCTCAAATGCCTGTATGGCCAGTCTGCCTCAGTATGCAGCTCATTATGATTGGTGGAGCTGCAGAACCGCACGTCTTGTATGATGTACATGTGTTAAAAAAAAAATTGGTGAGAAAGCAGAGAAAAGATCATATGACCTATTGTTCCACATCTACATGTAACAGTGGAACTACTGTTTCTGTTGAACAAAAAAATTTAGATTTCAGATATATCTTATCAAAATGTCCTAAATCACAAACTTCCCAAGGCAAGAGTTCTCTGTCCACTAAATGCCCCTGGTACATTTCTTTGTGATAAAGCATTAACAATTTCACGGTCAATGCCATTTAATAATTTACAAACATGTAATACCATCAAAGCAGAAAATCCAAGCTTTCACTTGAATTGTTACCATATAATCTGTAAAAAACACATGACAGGCATTTGTTTTCAAACATGATCAAATTTCTACACACAACCTCAAAATATTTTATATTAGAATTTATCAAATATGTTGTATGGCTGCCATTTAGATGAACAAATTTGACAGAGTAGAAGAATTTGTAAACTATTTTTTGAGTTTTTAGCAATTCTGGTAAATGAAGATCTTTAAAATTTTTAAAGCATAAAGCTGGAAGTCAATAAATTTTTATGACTTGTTAATCATCAATCAATTACTTGTAGAAGAAAATAACTGTCAGGGTATTTGTGTTTTTCCTGACTTTCAGCAATTTTTTGATGATCATACATGTATGAAGACCATGCTTAAAAATATGCTTTTCCCAGAACCGACCCTGATTTCTGTGACTGGATCAGTCAGCAGGCTGCTCTTTTTAGGGTAAAATTATTGAATTTGCAAAAACAAATCAAATTGATTTCTTTTTGAAAGGACGTTGTTATGGTATCGTCTACTCCTTTAATTTTACAATTGATACACATACAAATGTATGCTGTAGGTAAAACAATCCTTTAACAATCCTGTTGATAGAATTCTTCAAACTGTACTCGTCTTTCTGTATCGAAACAGAAAAAGACGACATCTTTAACAGCAGACCACACTATTTTCAGTTACGTTTCAAATGATAATAATAATGCTGGAGAATTTCATAAGTTAAAGATCAATCTAAATTGGTTATGGTAATTTCCAGTTTTGCCACATGGTTTGTGCAATGAAAGCAAACTTTGGAGTCACAGCCTTTTTGCACTGTGACTGTAGGTCAGGTTTTAGGAAACAAAGCTTAATTTTATTTTTAGCCCTATGATTAGGCCAAGAAAAAAAATACATGTGTTTCCGCTAACATACTCTAGAATATTAGGGTCGGTAGGTAGGAAAAAGATTTTATTTTTTAAAATATTTTTAGCTAGGTTCTACAAGGGACACATTCTGACTTTAATAATGCTTGTTCAAAAATGGCAAAAAAAAATTTAGGGTAGACACAAAAAATTAGGGTTGGTAGGGTTAGCGGAAACATATGTAATTTTTTTTTTAGGCTTGCTTGGAGAGGATGACCATACAGATATAACTGACCTGTTGAGCCCTCTGTCTTGGACGAATGCTTGATTGGCTAATTGCAGTTGTATCACGTTATTCCCAACGTAGTACCTATAAATAATATGTATTCATTTAAAAAAAAATTTTAACATTTTATTACATGGTGGTAAAAAAACAGTATTTTCTATCTTTTTATTGATATCTTCAGCTTCTACTCTCTTCTATTACATAAAATATATAAAATGAATCCTGTTGTGAACATTTAAATGGTTTCACGAAATAAATATAGACTTGTAAAATCCTTTTTATAGCTATTTTCACATTAGAATATTTTCTTTATAAAAACACATATGATACCAAATGTTTGAATGTGGCAATGTACATAAAAAGAATATTAACTTTAGGCAAAGTTTGTATTGTGCATATATTTATACATGTAGCTATGTACTGTGTATGTACAATGTACAGGTACATTGTATGTACACAAATGTACAAAATGTATATATAACTACTCTAATTCAGTCACTGATTCATATACTACTGTAGCCCAAGCAGATATATACTATATATTACATGTACAATGTATGTGTATATATATATATATATATATATAGAAGTCATTAAGTTCTCTGGTTGGTAGATTCCCTTAGACTTTATATATATATATATATATATATATATAGTCGTGGTCATGATCGTATTGTAGTTGGATTTATAACTACCAATGCAATCAGTGCCTATCACCACTAACATTGTGAGTTCGAATCCTGCTCAGACGAGATGTTATTCTTACAACTTTAATCATTATGTGATAAAGTTTGTCAGTGACTTGCGGCAGGTTGGTGGTTTTCTATGGGTACTTCGGTTTCCTTCTGCAATAATATTGACTGCCACAATATAGCTGAAATATTGGTGAAAGTGGCATTAAGCACCATAAACCTAGCCTTCACCCTTCATTTAGACATTTTTTTCTTTTGATTTCAAATAGTGATATTATCAGTCAGTGTGACGTCAGAGACATTATGATGTTACTGATAAAAATGATAATATAAGTTTTGAATGTATTGACATATCACTAGTATCGCTGCTCATACTATCAGACTTGCTGTGATAATGTCTGTCACGACCTTCAAAACTTGTTATTCTATGAATAGCATAATAAGAAGTTACTAGTAAATACATGTCTCCTTTTGATGTTTTTCTGTACGTTCAGGACCATTCTGGAAGTCCTCCAGTGATTTTTGGTAATTTCAGTAGAAGTGTACTGTGTTGTAGTTCTCACAGCATGCAGATGTATTGCTACATGTACATGTATGTGATACATGTATATACAAGTAGCTATAGACCTGCAGCTAACACCTTCATTGTATAGCTATTGACAAATATATTAAATTTTTTACATATAAACATGCAAACTGTGATTTGTCTTTATATTCAAAATTAGTAAGAAAACTACTAAGTAACCATAGTAACAGAGAAGATAGAGATAAGTTAATATATTTTATTGTCTCAACATGTACATTTATGTACCTTAATTTCCCCTCATCAGTGATCACCATCACTTACTTGCATGCTTTTAACTGGTTTAAATTTGAATGAGGAAATATTATATTAACTATCATTTATACATGTAGCTGTCAAAACCCTAAGAGTTACATGTATATGAGATATTCATCACTTTGTACATGTACATGTATCTGTCCTGGTCACTGTCATCCTCATCGGTCAACTTTTACATTTTAGTCTTATTCTCTGAAACCAAATAGCCCATTGGTACCAAACTTGGTAGGAATGTTCATTAGCTGATCCTCAACAGTTTTTTTTTCTTTGATCTGAAATCTACCAGAGAAAAAGAGGCCAAATAGGGTGTTTCCTTGTATGGTATATACATGTGTAGGTAAATAGGGTGTTTCCTTGTATGGTATATACATGTGTAGGTAAATAGGGTGTTACCTTGTATGGTATATACATGTGTAGGTAAATAGGGTGTTTCCTTGTATGGTATATACATGTGTAGGTAAATAGGGTGTTTCCTTGTATGGTATATACATGTGTAGGTAAATAGGGTGTTACCTTGTATGGTATATACATGTGTAGGTAAATAGGGTGTTTCCTTGTATGGTATATACATGTGTAGGTAAATAGGGTGTTTCCTTGTATGGTATATACATGTGTAGGTAAATAGGGTGTTTCCTTGTATGGTATATACATGTGTAGGTAAATAGGGTGTTTCCTTGTATGGTATATACATGTGTAGGTAAATAGGGTGTTTCCTTGTATGGTATATACATGTGTAGGTAAATAGGGTGTTACCTTGTATGGTATATACATGTGTAGGTAAATAGGGTGTTTCCTTGTATGGTATATACATGTGTAGGTAAATAGGGTGTTACCTTGTATGGTATATACATGTGTAGGTAAATAGGGTGTTTCCTTGTATGGTATATACATGTGTAGGTAAATAGGGTGTTTCCTTGTATGGTATATACATGTGTAGGTAAATAGGGTGTTTCCTTGTATGATATATACATGTGTAGGTAAATAGGGTGTTTCCTTGTATGGTATATACATGTGTAGGTAAATAGGGTGTTTCCTTGTATGGTATATACATGTGTAGGTAAAAATAATTTATTGTTTATGAGGTTTAATTTGATACAATTTTCTTTGAATTGATTGTGACAAGGGCTTCAGGTGGTATTCTAGAAGATTTCCTCTTGTCAGTTCTGGTTTTTGAGTGTAACATGACTGCAGTAAAACTAGTGCAGGAGGAAGCCCATGTCGACATGCAGCGATCATTTCATGCGTAGCCCTTTATTTTAAGTTCAATTTTTGATAAGGTTTTTTATAAAGATTACATATGAAAATTCCTGGATGAATAACCAGATGAACGATACTACTGGATCAGGATACTACAGGGTCAGGGGGTCAGGATACTACAGGATCAGGATACTACAGGGTCAGGATACTACAGGATCAGGATACTACAGGGTCAGGATACTACATGATCAGGATACTACAGGGTCAGGATACTACAGGGTCAGGATACTACAGGATCAGGATACTACAGGATCAGGATACTGCAGGGTCAGGATACTACAGGATCAGGATACTACAGGGTCAGGATACTACAAGGTCAGGATACTACAGGGTCAGGATACTACAGGATCAGGATACTACAGGGTCAGGATACTACAGGATCAGGATACTACAGGGTCAGGATACTACAGGGTCAGGATACTACAGGATCAGGATATTACAGGGTCAGGATACTACAGGATGAGGATACCGATTCTAGTTAATACTGTACTACAGGGTCAGGATACTACAGGATCAGGATACTACAGGGTCAGGATACTACAGGGTCAGGATACTACAGGATCAGGATACTACAGGGTCAGGATACTACATGATCAGGATACTACAGGGTCAGGATACTACAGGATCAGGATACTGCAGGGTCAGGATACTACAGGGTCAGGATACTACAAGGTCAGGATACTACAGGGTCAGGATACTACAGGATCAGGATACTACAGGGTCAGGATACTACAGGATCAGGATACTACAGGATCAGGATACTGCAGGGTCAGGATACTACAGGATCAGGATACTACAGGGTCAGGATACTACAGGGTCAGGATACTACAGGATCAGGATACTACAGGGTCAGGATACTACAGGATCAGGATACTACAGGGTCAGGATACTACAGGATCAGGATACTACAGGGTCAGGATACTACAGGATCAGGATACTACAGGGTCAGGATACTACAGGATCAGGATACTACAGGATCAGGATACTGCAGGGTCAGGATACTACAGGGTCAGGATACTACAGGGTCAGGATACTACAAGGTCAGGATACTACAGGGTCAGGATACTACAGGATCAGGATACTACAGGGTCAGGATACTACAGGATCAGGATACTACAGGATCAGGATACTACAGAATCAGGATACTACAGGATCAGGATACAGATTCTAGTTAATACTGTACTACAGGGTCAGGATACTACAGGATCAGGATACTACAGGGTCAGGGTACTACAGGATCAGGTTACTACATGATCAGGATACTACAGGGTCAGGATACTACAGGATCAGGATACTACAGGATCAGGATACTACAGGATCAGG
Source organism: Bathymodiolus septemdierum (assembly GCA_963383655.1). NCBI lineage: Eukaryota > Metazoa > Mollusca > Bivalvia > Mytilida > Modiolidae > Bathymodiolus > Bathymodiolus septemdierum. Next base: position 14,737,768 of record OY726519.1, on the reverse strand, counting down.
ATACTGCAGGGTCAGGATACTACAGGATCAGGATACTACAGGGTCAGGATACTACAGGGTCAGGATACTACAGGATCAGGATACTACAGGGTCAGGATACTACAGGATCAGGATACTGCAGGGTCAGGATACTACAGGATCAGGATACTACAGGGTCAGGATACTACAGGGTCAGGATACTACAAGGTCAGGATATTACAGGATCAGGATACTACAGGATCAGGATACTACAGGGTCAGGATACTACAGGATCAGGATATTACAGGGTCAGGATACTACAGGGTCAGGATACTACAGGGTCAGGATACAGATTCTAGTTAATACTGTACTACAGGGTCAGGATACTACAGGATCAGGATACTACAGGGTCAGGATACTACAGGATCAGGATATTACAGGGTCAGGATACTACAGGGTCAGGATACAGATTCTAGTTAATACTACAGGGTCAGGATACAGATTCTAGTTAATACTACAGGGTCAGGATACAGATTCTAGTTAATACTACAGGATCAGGATACAGATTCTAGTTAATACTACAGGGTCAGGATACAGATTCTAGTTAATACTACAGGATCAGGATACAGATTCTAGTTAATACTACAGGGTCAGGATACAGATTCTAGTTAATACTACAGGGTCAGGATACAGATTCTAGTTAATACTACAGGGTCAGGATACAGATTCTAGTTAATACTACAGGGTCAGGATACAGATTCTAGTTAATACTACAGGGTCAGGATACTACAGGATCAGGATACATATTCTAGTTAATACTAAAGGGTCAGGATACTACAGAATCAGGATACAGATTCTAGTTAATACTACAGGGTCAGGATACTACATGATCAGGATACTACAGGGTCAGGATACTACAGGATCAGGATACAGATTCTAGTTAATACTTCAGGGTCAGGATACAGATTCTAGTTAATACTACAGGATCAGGATACAGATTCTAGTTAATACTACAGGATCAGGATACAGATTCTAGTTAATACTACAGGGTCAGGATACAGATTCTAGTTAATACTACAGGGTCAGGATACTACAGGATCAGGATATAGATTCTAGTTAATACTACAGGGTCAGGATACAGATTCTAGTTAATACTACAGGGTCAGGATACAGATTCTAGTTAATACTACAGGGTCAGGATACAGATTCTAGTTAATACTACAGGGTCAGGATACAGATTCTAGTTAATACTACAGGGTCAGGATACAGATTCTAGTTAATACTACAGGGTCAGGATACATATTCTAGTTAATACTACAGGGTCAGGATACAGATTCTAGTTAATACTACAGGGTCAGGATACAGATTCTAGTTAATACTACAGGATCAGGATACAGATTCTAGTTAATACTACAGGGTCAGGATACAGATTCTAGTTAATACTACAGGGTCAGGATACAGATTCTAGTTAATACTACAGGGTCAGGATACAGATTCTAGTTAATACTACAGGATCAGGATACTACAGGGTCAGGGGGTCAGGATACTACAGGGTCAGGGGGTCAGGATACTACAGGGTCAGGGGGTCAGGATACAGATTCTAGTTAATCATCATGATTATTTATACATAGATGTGTGGTACATGTAAATCAATTATTCATAGTAAAAACTGAAATAGATTACTGCATTCATATGTACAACTTCTCTCTTTATATGACCACAATAATGTTTTTATTTTGTGGTACACGTTTTGTATTATGTTGTTATTTGGTCGTCGTCATCTTCTGTCTGTAACCACATCTGTTGTGTAATTGTTAGCGTTCTCAACTTGAGTGTGGCTTAGCTCTGGCCGGGTCAAACCAAAGTCTCGAAAGCTTCTCCTTTCTTTTAGCTAGTTGACCAATCCTTCTAGATTTCTAGCACAATTACCCATGACCATGGCACAGAACAGGTTGGGATTGATTTGGAGATTGTAGCCCTACCCGTTTCCAAAAAGCAGCTCAAAGCTCTTAAGTGTCAAAAGAAATGTGTTATTCTAGTTTTGCATGTGCACGTGGAGCATTTATTGTTCTTCTGTTTTTAATGAGTTTATTTTTAAAGTAATCCCTCAGGAAAATCCTTTTCAGAAATGTCACTATTACATTGAATTCTTGTTTCTGATTGGTCGATTTCTAAAGATCTTGCCTCTGAAACCACTTGGCCAAATAAAACAAAATTTTAGGAAGCATCTATGGAAGGTCCTCTATTTTCTCATTTCATCCCAATTGGACAAAACAACTTGGTCACCATGGGCAATTCTTGTTTCTTATTGGCTGAAATTAAAAAAATCTTCTCTGAAATTAGGAGGCACAATGAATTGTTCCTTTTTAGGAATGATGTATGGGGGATCCTGTACAAAATTTCCATATTTATTGTCAATCATACAACTAATATGGCTGCAGTTCTTGTTTGTGATTGGCCAATTAAAAAAAATCTTCTCTAAAACCATAAATTGTTCAAATTAAATGAAATTTGGTTGAAGCACCTATGGAAGGTTCTTGTATAAAGTTTCCTCAATGCAAAATGACAGGTGAACGGCATAGTCTTAGACCACTGGGCCTCTAGTTTAAAGAATATATGTTTTATTACAATACATGTAGGTACAAATGTCTGTTCTACATGTATATATCCCTCTAGCAAGATCAGATTAATAAATGGCAGCATGCCAGCTCATAAATAAAATCATTTCTGCATGGAGGGATTTACAATGTATATCTGTTGGCATTTAGATGATAAAAAATAACTTGATGACTGTTTAATTATGCTGGAGAAGCATTTTCATTTAGTAACAGTTTGCCCCATCATTGAACCTGAAACAGTTGTTGAAGATCAGCCACATGTACCGACATATAGTTCTTAAATATTAACTCTTTAACAAAAGTTTATCAGTAGAAAGTCATTGTTTTATTTTGAAGTCTTTAAATGTAATTTTCACCATGCATTTATAAAAATAATTTGAAATAATATTTTATTGTACCAATCACGGGACCGAAAGTGTATCAATAGACATATTCATGAATGACTTGGAATTTATACATTGAGAAGTAGTTATCATACTACTTTTTGTACATAATCTTTAGAAATACACATGAAGATATTCTTATATCAATTTGTCATATAATTACACCTTATATAAGAATCCTGGATTTTGATTGGTTAATAGCCAGTGTATTTTTCATGTATTTTCATATTAAGGATTAATTTCGTTCATTTTTAACGCTGCCGGGGTATTTTTATGAGGATTTAACTTTTGTCCCTCGCGTGCACCAAACCGCCAAATTCATTCAGAATATTTCTTCTTTACCTTTATATGTAAAGTAACATGATTAATCAAATTTGAAACCCGGAAGTGTTCCAAAGTAAAGGATTTAACTTTTTTTCCCTCTGCCGTGGTATTTGCGAAAACATATTTCACTTTTTTACCCTCACGTGCCGCAAACCGCCAAATTCATTCGGAATACTTCAACCACTGTCTTAACAAAACAAATCGAAATACTACCACTGAATGGAACAGTTCAAAGCGTCCTATAGTAAAACAACTGCCAAGTTACATTACAATAAAAAAAGAATATTCCTGAAAATGACAAACAAAGGGTATTATTTATTTAGCCAGTGTTCTAAATAATATTCGGTGTAATTAAACAGATATATCATGTTTGGGAGGGGTATTTGCGAAAAATACCAGTCTTGAGACTAAATTTCCCTTGCCTTTCGGCTTGGGAAAAATCTCTTGACTGGTATTTTTTGCAAATACCCCTCCCAAACATGATATATCTGTTCATAATGCTTGTTTTGTTTATTCTTTAGGTAGATGACGATCATGATTCAGGCACGGAGTCTGATGAAGAAAATGTAGATGATTTAGTTGAAGGTAGGTATATAAAGTCTTTATGATTTGGATGTAAACTGTAGTTACAGATTATGTTGTAGAGAGAATTCCTAGCTATTTAAGTTAGATTCAGTCTCACTCTAATGACATTTCTGTAAAACATAGATGATTTATTAGAAGGCTAATATATTGACCACCATGACATACCCTCACTGATTGTGATCTAGGAGCACTGAGGAAAGTATCTACATCCTAACCCAATCCTACATTGTACAGGGAAAAAGGGGAGTATTTCTACTTTAGCGGACCCTAACCCTATTGTTGACGTATCTGCATGGTAACAAATTGAAAGGTTGGTCATGCACGTTGATTATTACAGTATCTGACTTCTGGGGTCTGCCAAAATAGATTCTACCCGAAAAAAGGTGTACAAAGTTTGTATTTAGTAGTGTATAACTTTTTGACTATAGACCTGTATTAAAATTGTTGGACCTTTGTATATCATGCCACCTGCTGTATTCACTTTTTTTTCAACAGACAATATTTAATTCTTCAATTCTATTGCCTATATTTGTTTCTATCTATAGCTAAGGTTCAGCTACAGTAGTTCAGACTGATTAAATATTTATGTTCAATAACTGTTTTATAGTCCAGGGTTTAGTTACCTGACAAGCAGGTTATCAAGTGGAGAAGGGAGATAATTATACTGTGACACGCTATAGAGTTTGACAATGTCTTTGTTCTGGTTATAGTAACTACATTGACAGAGTGAACCTGCACAGTCAAATCAATTAACTGATAAACATGTTAGATGTACAAAATCTATGTTAGTCTTTGACTTCATCAAAGGCACAAAATAAATATAATCTTTATCTCCATCATATACAAGTTCTGTACATGTACAACTGTATCTAGAAATCTAAATTGTAGGTATTTTTGTGATGTGTATTATAAAAATATTTGATTACCTAGATGTAGTTACAACCAGAACCTTCAAAGTTTCTCCCAAAATCAAATATTTAGTAAAAATGATTTAAAAGTAATAATAAAATTAAAAGAGTTGTGAATTGAAACATACTTCAGAGTCAAAATAGTTGTATGTAGTCAGGAGTAACTAACATGTATAATAAAAGACTGAATATTATTTCCAACCAAAGGCCTACTTATGATATAATCATACAATGCAGCCACACTTTTAAGTTCATTCGTCATTGTACCACTGACATCAATAGGGCAATAATCAATAGACAGTTGTGTTTATTAACTGGGTTGAGAGGGAATGAAAATTTTGTAGTCATTTTCTTGGTACTAAATTATTATTATATTCATTTAATTATCATTTTAGCTTGTAACATGTATGTGTTTTCTGGAATATGTATATGATATGATTTTATCATTTTTAGTGACTTTAGTTGTTGTCTGGTGACTCATGGTAAATAAATTTCTAGTTGACCTATAGAAAATCACATATGTTGTCCAGATAAACCACTCAATTTCTAATTTACCTACAACTACATGTACATGTATTTAAAATCACAGACATGAGTTATATGTTGAACCAGTAAATGGATTTTTGTTTTGATGAGTTGGCAAGCAATGAGCTACACTACCCCATATATAAAGTACAATTACACATGCTGGCCCCTCCCAGGGTATTTTCTTAATTCTAGATACAATCTACAAGTACATTTGTACAAGTGGATATGGATTATGAGGGTATGCCGTGTACAGTAGGTATATTCATGTATTGGTATATATACAAATATATTCTAGATCTTCCCTTAGTACGCCACGAAATAACTGAAATATTCTATAGTTGGTGTTAAACACCAATCAATCATTCAATCCCTTAGATTGTCTATATACATTGTTTTTCTTGTAGATGAATTCAATAATAACAAATTTAGGAAATCTTTACCAATTCCTGTGAACCAACATTCTACAGATTGGTGTTCAACTCATGAAATAAGTGAACATAACCTGGACAGAATCAGTTATACGTCAGACTATAACTTAGACAGTATAAGTTGTACATCAGACTATGAAAGACAAAGTTTAGACTTTGAACACCACAGTTCAGAAGAGGAATTAGAAACGATTCATAAAGAAGTAGTGGCCGAAAAACGGAAACGCTTGCAGCCGAGTCGACATTGTGATAGCGCTTCTGATGAAGAAGTTAAAGAACTTATGTTACAACCACAGCCAATCAATTTTAGTTCTTCAAAAGTTGTTCAGCATCCATGTTCTATAGGACATGTGACAGTAATGACAATATCGTCACGGAAACGCCATCATACTATTTCTGATTCTCCAATGGACTCTGTTCTCAACAGGCCTTGTCTGGACTTTGAAAAAATGCAGGTAATTATAAATGAATAACAGAAATAAAACAGTTCACCATTGATTTTTACACTAGTTTTAGATAGACTTACTTTCATACAATTATACAGTCCAAACTGCCTGTTTACATACATAGTAAATATAATGGACATGTGTAGATGGTCTCTTAACAGAGGGTCTTTGTAATGGTCATGTGTAGATGGTCTTCTAACAGAGGGTCTTTGTAATGGTCATGTGTAGATGGTCTTCTAACAGAGGGTCTAAAGTTGTAATGGACATGTGTAGATGGTCTTTTAACAGAGGGTCTTTGTAATGGACATGTGTAGATGGTCTCTTAACAGAGGGTCTTTGTAATGGACATCTGTAGATGGTTTTCTAACAGAGGGTCTTTGTAATGGTCATGTGTAGATGGTCTTCTAATAGAGAGTCTTTGTAATGGACATGTGTAGAAGGTCTTTTAACAGAGGGTCTTTGTAATGGTCATGTGTAGATGGTCTTCTAATAGAGAGTCTTTGTAATGGACATGTGTAGATGGTCTTCTAACAGAGGGTCTTTGTAATGGACATGTGTAGATGGTCTTTTAACAGAGGGTCTTTGTAATGGACATGTGTAGATGGTCTCTTAACAGAGGGTCTTTGTAATGGACATGTGTAGATGGTCTTCTAACAGAGGGTCTTTGTAATGGACATGTGTAGATGGTCTTCTAACAGAGGGTCTTTGTAATGGACATGTGTAGATGGTCTTCTAACAGAGGGTCTTTGTAATGAACCTGTGTAGATGGTCTTCTAATAGAGGGTCTTTGTAATGGACATGTGTAGATGGTCTTCTAACAGAGGGTCTTTGTAATGGACATGTGTAGATGATCTCTTAACAGAGGGTCTTTGTAATGGTCATGTGTAGATGGTCTTCTAATAGGGTCTTTGTAATGGACATGTGTAGATGGTCTTCTAACAGAGGGTCTTTGTAATGGACATGTGTAGATGGTCTTCTAATAGAGAGTCTTTGTAATGGACATGTGTAGATGGTCTCTTAACAGAGGGTCTTTGTAATGGACATGTGCAGATGGTCTCTTAACAGAGGATCTTTGTAATGGACATGACTTTTGTGTAGATGGTCTCCTAACAGAGGGTCTTTGTTATGAGCCTCCTTTGCACATACAAATGTAGATGTCTTTAAGCTTACAGATAAATCTTTATAATGGACCTTATATATACATTCATATAGTGATGGTCTTTAAATTAGATTGGAAAATCTAAATATAAATCAGGTCAAGAGAGTGGGTGGATTTCATTAAATTATTTTAACCTTGAAAGATAAATAAATATTTCTCAGTTCAGAAGTGTAGTGTTTCCCCTAACTTTCATAAGGAGCATGGCAATTTATTGTGAAAAAGGGCACATGAAGTGTGTGAAAGTCAATTGCTAGGGCACATTAAATGCACGAACATATTTTGTAAGGGCACATACAAATACATGTTATATATAAAAATTTATTATATATTTTCTTTAAAACTATACAACAAAATACACAGTAGACAATATACAATCTGAATAACTGAACAGCCAAGATAAAAAATTTTTTTTTTTTTTTTTTTAAGTGGTCATATAGTTTAATATACCAACAATGATTACAATTTAAATGTTATAAATATTTAAATATGAACCTTTTTTAAGACTTCCAAGTTTTTTTTAAAAACTTAAATAATGTTAAAATGATTCTCATTATAATTAAAAATAATAAAAATGACTATACATGCACAAATTAAATCTTAAAAATATTAGCAATTTTTTTTTTATGAACTTGATAAAAACTCATCAACAACTTTGTCCAAATCTAAACAATCAACATTTTCATTGTTAATGGAGATCATAAGAATATCACTGGTTGTGGAAACTTTCAATCTATTCCTGTGTACTGTGACATTTAATTGCACCTTGGAAAACACTCTCTCTCTACAGCTGATGTTGAAATTATCAGTGTTTCAGAAACACACAACAATTTGAATAAATTTGGAAAGATATTTCCTACAGTTGCAAGGTGCTTTGTAAGCAGTTTCAATAAATACTTTGAATTACATTTTTCTATCTCCGATTGAACCATTTCTTTCAAATTATTTTCCATGTCCTCGTCTCGTTTTCTTTTAATTCTGGCCGTACTAGGCATTTTGTCAAATTTAATATGGCGGCAATCTGGTTTCTGTTACTTTATTTTTATCATAACCACCTACCAGAAAACGTAAACAGGTAATCAGTTCGTGCGTTCAACGGGAGGCAGCTCAAGTTTTCCAAAAAGACAAGAGGCATACTTAACTTTGATCGATACCGAAAAGGGCACTTTTGAGTGCATGGCGTCAACCATAGAGGCATGGCGTCACTAAGAAAAGGGCATGACATTTTAACATGCCAAACATGCTTGGGAGAAACACTAGAAGTGACAAAAAGTTGTGATATAGGTGGGTGGATTAATTTGTGTTTTTAGTACACTATGCTGTTATTGGGTCATTCTCTATCCAGAGTTGTCATTCCCGCTAAGCTCCACCATACCTCTGTCAACGCTTGAAAAATAGTCCCAAAATCACATGACCATCATTACCGTTTTCAATCACATGATCAAAACATCGTCGTACTTGTTGACGGCATGTTTCACAATCTCTACCCAGAGTTGTTGGTCCTCCTTACACTCCCTCCAATCTCTGTCAACGCCTATATGCCAAGAATCTTGGCAAAATCCGTTTATTAAAGGGTAACTTGATATAAACCGGTTATAATGACCCCATTAATATTGTAAAATATGTAAAGAATACCATATAACTAATATTTGAGAAGCTTCTTTGTTTATTTTCAAAAGAAGATAAGGGATTCTTTTTTATACGGTGATCAGTCATACAGTGCTGTTCTGGTTCCTTGTAATAGCTTCTATAGTTGCTGAACATTACACTGGTAATATTTTATAAAAAGGAAACCAGTTTAATACAAAGGTAGACTAATTTTTAGGCATTGACAGATTGGAGAGAGTGTAAGGACCGACAACTCTGGGTAGAGATCGGAGAGAGTGTATGAACCGACAACTCTGGGTAGAGATTGCATGTTTCACTCTATCCTCCATTTTGTCGATCATGTGATCATTTTTTATTTTTACCTCTGCAAAATAGTTCTCCAAGAAGTGGGTGGGAAATCATTTTTAAGAGAGAATTGATTTGAAATGAGTTATTTATTTTCATCTTTATTGATATTTACAATAATTAAAACAATTTTAAGTACATTTTTTTACTGTTTCAAAATTTTACAAAAGTCTTGTAAAATGAGCATTGACAGAGGTGTTGAAGCTTAACAGAAGGACAACTCTGGATAGAGAATGGTTATTGGCTATGTAAGATTAAGTATTGATCCAACATTTGAAACTTTGCCAACATTTGATCAATTTAGCTCCTAATTTACAGTTTTTTGGAGAATGTCAATATATATTGAACCAGGTAAACATGGAAGAAAGAGATAATATCCCTTCACTTTTCTAATCATTTGTTACAAGGCAATTATTATGGGTCATTATCTTAATTACTTAAAGAGTCACCTGTAGGCATGCTGACTGTGATACTATAAATACATTCCTTTGTGATCAGAGATGGACAGACAGTTATTTCCTAGCTTTAAATCTAATTGTCATGGTTTGCAGGAACATAATTGTTTCAAAACTAAAATTGACAGATGTTGATCGATAAAAAAAAATTACAAAATTGTTCAGAAACAGCAAATGCATTATTGGTGATTGGTGAAGCTTTAGTGGCAAAAATCTGTTAAGAACTTTACAATTTATAGAAAGAAAGACTTTTTCAGAGAGAAAGAGGAAACAAAATAGAGGACAAACAAAAAGTTGAGACATTTATAAAGAACCTTGTAGAGAGTAATAAGTTGAGACATTTATATACATGTATATATCATAATAAATGACACATATATAGTTTTGTCAGACTGAAGAATTGTAACAAGTGACTTCTGTTAGACAAACTAATGTTTACTCTAAATGTCATGTACATGTATATATCTTTACATTCCTGTATCTTTGTTACAAGTCAAAAAAAGGATTGTTAAATCAAACAATAATTGTAATATAAATGTCAAAGTCAAAGCTTCAGACTCACCAGGTACTCCTGTTTCCTCCACCAATAAAACAACATATAAATGTCAAAGTCAAAGCTTCAGACTCACCAGGTACTCCTGTTTCCTCCACCAATAAAACAAGATATAAATGTCAAAGTCAAAGCTTCAGACTCACCAGGTACTCCTGTTTCCTCCACCAATAAAACAAGATATAAATGTCAAAGTCAAAGCTTCAGACTCACCAGGTACTCCTGTTTCCTCCACCAATAAAACAAGATATAAATGTCAAAGTCAAAGCTTCAGACTCACCAGGTACTCCTGTTTCCTCCACCAATAAAACAAGATATAAATGTCAAAGTCAAAGCTTCAGACTCACCAGGTACTCCTGTTTCCTCCACCAATAAAACAAGATATAAATGTCAAAGTCAAAGCTTCAGACTCACCAGGTACTCCTGTTTCCTCCACCAATAAAACAAGATATAAATGTCAAAGTCAAAGCTTCAGACTCACCAGGTACTCCTGTTTCCTCCACCAATAAAACAAGATATAAATGTCAAAGTCAAAGCTTCAGACTCACCAGGTACTCCTGTTTCCTCCACCAATAAAACAAGATATAAATGTCAAAGTCAAAGCTTCAGACTCACCAGGTACTCCTGTTTCCTCCACCAATAAAACAAGATATAAATGTCAAAGTCAAAGCTTCAGACTCACCAGGTACTCCTGTTTCCTCCACCAATAAAACAAGATATAAATGTCAAAGTCAAAGCTTCAGACTCACCAGGTACTCCTGTTTCCTCCACCAATAAAACAAGATATAAATGTCAAAGTCAAAGCTTCAGACTCACCAGGTACTCCTGTTTCCTCCACCAATAAAACAAGATATAAATGTCAAAGTCAAAGCTTCAGACTCACCAGGTACTCCTGTTTCCTCCACCAATAAAACAAGATATAAATGTCAAAGTCAAAGCTTCAGACTCACCAGGTACTCCTGTTTCCTCCACCAATAAAACAAGATATAAATGTCAAAGTCAAAGCTTCAGACTCACCAGGTACTCCTGTTTCCTCCACCAATAAAACAAGATATAAATGTCAAAGTCAAAGCTTCAGACTCACCAGGTACTCCTGTTTCCTCCACCAATAAAACAACATATAAATGTCAAAGTCAAAGCTTCAGACTCACCAGGTACTCCTGTTTCCTCCACCAATAAAACAAGATATAGCTGAAATAATGTAGAAAGTGGCGTTAAGCACCATAACCCTAAACCAAAGCTTCAGGTACAGGAGGTACATCCTGCTTTTATCTGAAATAAATAAATTTGCTCTATTTCCTTTTCCTCATGTTATATATATAGTGTACAAGATACATGTAATTTATAATATAAATAATAGCCTGACTGTTCTAACAACCAGTAGTTCTAATGTATAGCCTGACTGTTCTAACAACCAGTCGTTCTAATGTATAGCCTGACTGTTCTAACAACCAGTAGTTCTAATGTATAGCCTGACTGTTCTAACAACCAGTAGTTCTAATGTATAGCCTGACTGTTCTAACAACCAGTAGTTCTAATGTATAGCCTGACTGTTCTAACAACCAGTAGTTCTAATGTATAGCCTGACTGTTCTAACAACCAGTAGTTCTAATGTATAGCCTGACTGTTCTAACAACCAGTAGTTCTGATGTATAGCCTGACTGTTCTAACAACCAGTAGTTCTAATGTATAGCCTGACTGTTCTAACAACCAGTAGTTCTAATGTATAGCCTGACTGTTCTAACAACCAGTAGTTCTGATGTATAGCCTGACTGTTCTAACAACCAGTAGTTCTAATGTATAGCCTGACTGTTCTAACAACCAGTAGTTCTAATGTATAGCCTGACTGTTCTAACAACCAGTAGCTCTAATGTAATGTTTTTGTCCTTGGATTTCACATCAGGTTTGTAATTAAATTGCTGAGTAAAGTCAAACTGATAGAGATTTCTTTAAGTCAAATTGATTTTAGTTTGCTATATAGCTATGAACAGTTTACATAGAGAGAATGATTATTAAGTCTTCTGTTTATACAAGTTTTTTTATGAAGATTAAGTATTGGAGATATAAAGATTTGTTTTATTAGAGGGATCATGATTTTAAAAAATAATTTAATTTATAAGAGTAATGAAGGAGGGTGTTTTTATTTTGTGACAATTCCATTTTCCCTTGAAGTAAAAATCCCTAAATTATGACTTTTGGATATATTTGTGAAATGCAGGCTTCAATCCATGGATTCTTGGGGAATAAAAGGACAAGTCCCTGCTTTCCAAAAAAAAGTTCCAGCAGGTCAGTGGTTTTCTCTGGGTACTCCGGTTTCCTACACCTATAAAACTGACCGCCACGATATAACTGAAATATTGTTGAAAGTTTGGGTAATCCCATAACCCAAACCCCAAGAAAGGTTCCTGTCTCTCTTTTAAGTCTGATTAAAATCAGATCTCTCTCTTGCCTACATCTACTGATATCACTGGGAGATCGTAAGAAAAGACATTATGGGTTGCATGCAATTCCTGATAAAAAGTTTTTAGGCAGGGGCAGTTTTGAATGGTTGGTGAGGACGTTATGCAGCAAAACCACCCAAAATTATGGACACCACTACTAATATATATGTAATATCATATGTAAAACAAATCAAATTAAACTATTAATCAATACTAGATGTTATGTTGTAACAGGTACAGATCGATGTATATAATGTACTAAGTTTGTATTTATACATGTAGATATATATTAGTACTATAAGGTCACAACCACTACAATCCTTTGTTTCTGTGGGAGTCTGTAGTTTATTATAAATTGGTCAACACAAGTCTTAAAACACATAACAAGATCTTAAAGATTGTAGGGGGTTAGGGTTATGGTGTTTAAAGCGATTTTCAACACTATTTCAGCTTAAAGATTGTAACCATGGTATTTATATTTAATTTCAGAAAAATGCAGTGAAAAAGCAATGTACCCATGGATTAGGCAGAGCAAAAATTGTCAAAATTAAAGTAAGTATCTACAATGTACATGTAACACACAAACAAGGTTGAAGGAAGCCTACATGTATTGTGTTGCCTTAATGTCTGTGTGAGCATGTCTCCTTTTGTCTAACTTTCATATAATGTACAGTAGATGATTCTGCATATTAAAACAGAGCCTAAAGTGGATTAATTATAGAGTTTTGTTGTTATTTTTATAAGGAATAATGAAATACCTGTAATTTATCTGAAAAGAAAACTTTGCTTTTTAACAATATTTGCTGTCTGTTTTATCAGCAGCTTAACGGTGAAGAGAGGAGGGTCCCTTTCATTTTTGGTCGGAGCAATCAGTAATGTTTTTGTTATGGAAATAGGTTGGACAGATGTGGGGAGCGGGGGGTATATCTTATACTAGTGTTTATTTAAACTTTTTCAATTTTTTTACCTGTCAATGTAAATGGTAGAATCATTTAAATTTGATTGATATACATTTGTATTTGAAAGGATTTCGAGAAACACATAAATTAAAATATACATAACATGTACTTTATGTAATTTTTATTGAAATTTTTGTAGTTTAGTCAACTGTACATTAAGGGTTTATAAAGATGTCTTGATTCATTGGAACTGAAAGCCTTAAACTTAAATTTGTTTTTAAATTAAAAGAATATAAATCATATTTTTCTGCTGAATTGCAGTGAAAGCTTTATATACCTATTGCACTTTACTGCACATATCTTTGTGATGATTTATAGGACTACATGTAGATTGTACTATTGATCAATGACAGGAGAATGTAGATGGTACATCTGTCTGATGATTGTAACAGATATTGTAATGATTTAATTTATATCATATATTTTTGTCAGTTTTGAGACAGATGGTACATGTACACCAGTATTAAACATATTAAATAGGGAAAACATTCTATTTTTATTTTTAATGTACAATATATATATATGTATATGGAACATGGCAATAGCATTTTTTTTTATTATGATTTTGATTTTAACTGGACAAAAATCGTTTTCAGTAAAAAGATTATGTTACCACACTGGACCATCTTTAAACTTTTTGCCATTTTGAATCTATAAAATGATCAATATGACTGGACATTAAGTTGGTACAGTAAATAATGCCTGATGTCAGACAGGAATTAATAGAAAAATTATAAAAAATTGACATTTTCAAAATATCTTAAAACAAATATACATGTATGTAAACAGGTTAAATATCTATGAAATATAGGATTCTAAGGATAATTGAATTGGGTAACAAGAACCACACATTAGTTTTTAATGTGGCCTCGCTAAGACATTTCTACACACAAACTATAAATATTTTATTGAATACAGTTCTGGTGTAATTTATCTTTTTTTAGAGTGGAAAAAAAGCTATGGTGACAAGCCATGTATAAAATTTATCTGTTAAAAACTAATTCATGAATTTATTAAATTGAACTGATGACAAATAAAATACATGGCCTCAGGGATCTTGAAACACATCAAAAATAAACAGCAGGTTTAGAAGTCTGCCATTTCTAATTCTAGTTATAGTTGAGGATTGGTAGGGGATTTACACTATTATTTATAGTACAGTACTAATGATAAGTGTAATACAAATCTTAGACCCTTTCACCCTGTATGTCTCTGTAATGGATTGCAATAGATTAGGTAATTGATTTCAATATAGATTAGGCCCTGTCTATGAGGTGTGTTTACTATAGTAGGCAATACAAGGAAAAACATATTAAAATATTTTGAGTTTGTAGGTAGTTTCACAATCATCATAATTCTATTTCATTTTAATTTTGATTTTAACCAATCACTGTAATTGTTGAGTTTGTATTTTACATTTTCTCATGGCATTTTGTTTTCTGATGTACATGTATAGTGTCTGATTGTGTGAATTGGTATCTCAAACAGGGTTAATTTTGGTGGAGGAAATTTGACCTTGGGTATATACATCTTTTGCATCTTCTGAATTCTGTACATCAGATGGAAGTATTTATCTGGGAAATAAACAATTGTATCTTGTATGCCTTTAATTCCTGACAAATGTGATGAATCTTGGTTATTTCTAAATCTAAGTAAAAACAGGTAATAAAAGTACATTTAATTTTAGTTATATCTGGTTAGTTCTGTATAACCACCTGCAGCTAGCCATAGAAATAAAAAAAATCCCCCAGTATTCCCCCTTTCTACATGCTTTGAAGTATTTTGTCATAATGATATTATTGCAACAAAATTAACAGTTATAGAACATAAAAAGGATGCCATTCATAAAAAATAATGTATTATTTCCGGTGCAACCCTAGAGGCAGACTATAACAGTTAAGGAGAGAGACGTGTATAATTTGTGTAGAGACCCTGCAGCAAGAGTCTTTATAGAACTGCAGTGTAATCAAGTCTGATTAATCTCAAGTCATCCATGTATAGGGCCCTATAACAGTAATTAGAATATAACGTTGATCAAGTGGTTACAGCTGTTCTCATTTCCCTATTGTCCCCTATTGTGTAATGTATCTCAACAGTCATCATTTTGGCTTGGTTTCTTGTGTAACCGATGACAACACTAGCTATTTATTATCAACCTAACAATGGCCAATCTCTTGTCAAAAATGCAAATAAAAAAATCAGAATTTTAAATCAGGGACAGATTTTCAATTTGATGACTTGAATTTTACCTTAAATAACACCTTTTCACAATTTGAGAATTAGCCCACCCTACCATGAAATGAAAAACGTTATACAAATAACAATATATCCATGCAGCCTGCAGCAATTTGATCACAAACGTTATTGTACTATTTATTAGCATATTTAAAGAAATAAAGACATTTGTCGTTAAAAACGATATAACAGTGTACACAGTACACAATGTACTTGTAGGGAAAGAATTTTAGTGATTACATGTATACCTGTATGAAAGTAGATTGGTTTACTATAAATGTTGAAATTTACACTATTTGAAATATTGCCAACTTTAGTAGGACCAGTGCCAAGGGGTAGGAATAGCTGATTCAACAATTATAAAAATATTATTTTTATCTTTTCTTTTCTGCCTGGGATCTAAATGTTAAATAAAAATATTTTCTTGAACATGTTGAAAGAGAATTAGTTTAGCAATGAGGCAGGCAACAATAGAGATTATGAAAGATCTTGATAGTGATAAATGATATAAACATACTGATGGTTATAATATAGGAGTTGTTTATTTACACTGGGGATTAGCAGTTCATTCCATTCTACAATTGTTTGTTTTCTATAAATAATCTAATAAACTATCAATACATATTGTATATAATGTTCAATGACCACCCATACTTTTATATACCTGACCTAGCAGATCAATTATTATTTATTCACTTCAGTAATAAACCAGAGTTGGCCACAGAAAAAAATCACCTCTCCCTCATTTACTAGGATTTTCAACTTGAAGTTCAGTTGGTCAACTAAATGATCTGCCCTCGTTCAGGTTTACTAGTCTGAAGTTTATTAGTCTCCATTAAGTCCATATTACCTATAGTTGTACCATTCACTAGACCAACCAGAAGTCGTGGTTATGTCCCTTTCTCAGGCAGAGTTGTGTATTTGGAAGGAGAAGTTAGGTTCTATATCTATATTCTGGAGGGCTCAATGAGTTAGGTACAATGTAGTTGGATTACCTAACAACTCATGCAAGCCTATTACCAATACGGCGTGGGTTCGCGCCTGACTTTGTAAATTACAAAAAAGGATGCACTCGACTCGCAGCCGCAAGTGATAAAGTTTACCAGTTGCTTGCCCAAGGTCAGTGGTTCTCTCCGGGTACTCCGCCTTCTTCCACCACTAAAAATGGTCACCATGATATAGCTGAAATATTGTTGAAAATGGCATTAAACACAATAAATCAATCAATCTCTACTCTGGGTTCTCTCTTGTTTGTATATGTCCACAAACTCTGATAGAGTAACTATTTAAAACATGTAATGTGTTGCAAATATTTGGTACAATTATAAAAATAAAACAACATTCTGTCAACACTTGGAGGAATCAGGAATGTCACCCTTTAATAAATAAAAAAAACACACAAAAATGGTCATGTCAGATTATAATTATATTGATTGAATTCCTCTCCAATATATATGTTGACATTTTAAAAGTGACAAGTATACATGTACTTGCTACAATTACAAGTAAACATGCATATTTGATGGGACATTTGTTAATATTTTAAACTATTATGGCATTCTGCCTGGTTATTATTGTGTAAATAGAGCTAATTATAGCATGGGTAGGTCTGACAAAGATCAGTATTTCATTTTAAATTCCTTTGTTCAAAATGCAGTCATACAGGTACATAGTACTCTAAGTTTACAGAGTACTTTAATTACTCCTGAACTTCATCCAATGGGATAAGACAATTAAGATGCTGGCATTGAATTCGAACATGTCTTTCTGTTAAGTGACTTTATCCTATCAGAAGAAATTGAACCTATTATTGAAATATATACTGTCAAGTTAGAAATAAGAATTGTTTTATCATTGTCAATCTGTATCTATAAAGTCACTTTTGACAATATTTCAATTACACAATATATATGATTGTTGTCAGTTTTATTGGTGGAGGAAACCAGATGAGAAGTAGACAAAGAAATGCATGGACCATCTCTTAGTCACAGATATATTTTATAATACATGTAGGGTATTCACATTATCATTGGTAAATTAGCAAGCAAGTTGTTCATTAAACTGTGATATTCATAAGTTGTTCATTAAACTGATATTCATAAGTTGTTCATTAAACTGTGATATTCATAAGTTGTTCATTAAACTGATATTCATAAGTTGTTCATTAAACTGTGATATTCATAAGTTGGTTATTAAACTGTGATATTCATAAGTTGTTCATTAAACTCTGATATTCATAAGTTGGTTATTAAACTGTGATATTCATAAGTTGGTTATTAAACTGTGATATTCATAAGTTGTTCATTAAACTGTGATATTCATAAGTTGGTTATTAAACTGTGATATTCACAAGTTGTTCATTAAACTGTGATATTCATAAGTTGTTCATTAAACTGATATTCATAAGTTGGTTATTAAACTGTGATATTCATAAGTTGGTTATTAAACTGTGATATTCATAAGTTGTTCATTAAACTGTGATATTCATAAGTTGGTTATTAAACTGTGATATTCATAAGTTGTTCATTAAACTGTGATATTCGTAAGTTGGTTATTAAACTGTGATATTCATAAGTTGGTTATTAAACTGTGATATTCATAAGTTGTTCATTAAACTGTGATATTCATAAGTTGTTCATTAAACTGTGATATTCATAAGTTGTTCATTAAACTGTGATATTCATAAGTTGGTTATTAAACTGTGATATTCATAAGTTGTTCATTAAACTGTGATATTCATAAGTTGGTTATTAAACTGATATTCATAAGTTGGTTATTAAACTGTGATATTCATAAGTTGGTTATTAAACTGTGATATTCATAAGTTGTTCATTAAACTGTGATATTCATAAGTTGGTTATTAAACTGTGATATTCATAAGTTGTTCATTAAACTGATATTCATAAGTTGGTTATTAAACTGTGATATTCATAAGTTGGTTATTAAACTGTGATATTCATAAGTTGTTCATTAAACTGTGATATTCATAAGTTGTTCATTAAACTGTGATATTCATAAGTTGTTCATTAAACTGTGATATTCATAAGTTGGTTATTAAACTGTGATATTCATAAGTTGTTCATTAAACTGATATTCATAAGTTGTTCATTAAACTGTGATATTCATAAGTTGTTCATTAAACTGATATTCATAAGTTGTTCATTAAACTGTGATATTCATAAGTTGGTTATTAAACTGTGATATTCATAAGTTGTTCATTAAACTCTGATATTCATAAGTTGTTCATTAAACTCTGATATTCATAAGTTGGTTATTAAACTGTGATATTCATAAGTTGGTTATTAAACTGTGATATTCATAAGTTGTTCATTAAACTGTGATATTCATAAGTTGGTTATTAAACTGTGATATTCACAAGTTGTTCATTAAACTGTGATATTCATAAGTTGTTCATTAAACTGATATTCATAAGTTGGTTATTAAACTGTGATATTCATAAGTTGGTTATTAAACTGTGATATTCATAAGTTGTTCATTAAACTGTGATATTCATAAGTTGGTTATTAAACTGTGATATTCATAAGTTGTTCATTAAACTGTGATATTCGTAAGTTGGTTATTAAACTGTGATATTCATAAGTTGGTTATTAAACTGTGATATTCATAAGTTGTTCATTAAACTGTGATATTCATAAGTTGTTCATTAAACTGTGATATTCATAAGTTGTTCATTAAACTGTGATATTCATAAGTTGGTTATTAAACTGTGATATTCATAAGTTGTTCATTAAACTGTGATATTCATAAGTTGGTTATTAAACTGTGATATTCATAAGTTGGTTATTAAACTGTGATATTCATAAGTTGTTCATTAAACTGTGATATTCATAAGTTGGTTATTAAACTGTGATATTCACAAGTTGTTCATTAAACTGTGATATTCATAAGTTGTTCATTAAACTGATATTCATAAGTTGGTTATTAAACTGTGATATTCATAAGTTGGTTATTAAACTGTGATATTCATAAGTTGTTCATTAAACTGTGATATTCATAAGTTGGTTATTAAACTGTGATATTCATAAGTTGTTCATTAAACTGTGATATTCATAAGTTGTTCATTAAACTGTGATATTCATAAGTTGTTCATTAAACTGTGATATTCATAAGTTGGTTATTAAACTGTGATATTCATAAGTTGGTTATTAAACTGTGATATTCATAAGTTGTTCATTAAACTGTGATATTCATAAGTTGTTCATTAAACTGTGATATTCATAAGTTGGTTATTAAACTGTGATATTCACAAGTTGTTCATTAAACTGTGATATTCATAAGTTGGTTATTAAACTGTGATATTCATAAGTTGTTCATTAAACTGTGATATTCATAAGTTGGTTATTAAACTGTGATATTCATAAGTTGGTTATTAAACTGTGATATTCATAAGTTGTTCATTAAACTGTGATATTCATAAGTTGGTTATTAAACTGTGATATTCATAAGTTGGTTATTAAACTGTGATATTCATAAGTTGTTCATTAAACTGTGATATTCATAAGTTGTTCATTAAACTGTGATATTCATAAGTTGGTTATTAAACTGTGATATTCATAAGTTGGTTATTAAACTGTGATATTCATAAGTTGTTCATTAAACTGTGATATTCATAAGTTGGTTATTAAACTGTGATATTCACAAGTTGTTCATTAAACTGTGATACTCATAAGTTGTTCATTAAACTGTGATATTCATAAGTTGGTTATTAAACTGTGATATTCATAAGTTGGTTATTAAACTGTGATATTCATAAGTTGTTCATTAAACTGTGATATTCATAAGTTGGTTATTAAACTGTGATATTCACAAGTTGTTCATTAAACTGTGATATTCATAAGTTGTTCATTAAACTGTGATATTCATAAGTTGGTTATTAAACTGTGATATTCATAAGTTGGTTATTAAACTGTGATATTCATAAGTTGTTCATTAAACTGTGATATTCATAAGTTGGTTATTAAACTGTGATATTCATAAGTTGGTTATTAAACTGTGATATTCATAAGTTGGTTATTAAACTGTGATATTCATAAGTTGTTCATTAAACTGTGATATTCATAAGTTGTTCATTAAACTGTGATATTCATAAGTTGGTTATTAAACTGTGATATTCATAAGTTGGTTATTAAACTGTGATATTCATAAGTTGTTCATTAAACTGTGATATTCATAAGTTGGTTATTAAACTGTGATATTCATAAGTTGTTCATTAAACTGTGATATTCATAAGTTGGTTATTAAACTGTGATATTCATAAGTTGGTTATTAAACTGTGATATTCATAAGTTGGTTATTAAACTGTGATATTCATAAGTTGTTCATTAAACTGTGATATTCATAAGTTGGTTATTAAACTGTGATATTCATAAGTTGGTTATTAAACTGTGATATTCATAAGTTGTTCATTAAACTGTGATATTCATAAGTTGGTTATTAAACTGTGATATTCATAAGTTGTTCATTAAACTGTGATATTCATAAGTTGGTTATTAAACTGTGATATTCATAAGTTGGTTATTAAACTGTGATATTCATAAGTTGTTCATTAAACTGTGATATTCATAAGTTGGTTATTAAACTGTGATATTCATAAGTTGGTTATTAAACTGTGATATTCATAAGTTGGTTATTAAAAAGTGATATGTACATGTATGTAGGTACATGTACATGTTAAACAAAATTCAAACTTTTCATGTATAAATGTCAATTACTTCAAGGAAGGATTATCTTTCTGGGCTTCAGCCTTGACGAATGTCGCATACTAGTAGATTAACACCTATAGTTTTAACTGTTAATAATTGTAAGAAGAACTAGATTTTCACCTGTCATAAAATATATGATATGATAAAAAAAAAATGCAGCCAGGTTCAGGCTAAGATTAAAATACAAGTGTAACAGAGTCTGAGAGATCAGGCTTTATTTTGCTGGTCAGATGAAACTAAAGCCTTTGGTATTCAGGACTGATCATCATGTGACCTGGTATGGTTTCTTCTAACTTGGGAATTCTCCACACTACAATATGACGTAAAACTATGTACACTGATACAAATTAGAAGTGATTTACATGTAGCTCAACAATTTCTGACTTGGCATAAGTATTTACACAGTCATTCTACTTCATTTAGCTGATATGCTTGTTGTTCTCCAGTCAATCCACACAAGTATAGCCATGTTGATGGATTCATAGAGAAGGCTGTAGATGTAAATGAACATCAGACAATATCTAATTTTATTTTTTACTCAATTTATAAAACTGTTACCAAGGAAATGCACATCCTTATGATAGCTGCTTAATTAATTAGAGAATTAGCTTGAAATGCATGTTTTTTTAAGCACAATTTTACCTCGAAGGAGATGAAGGTATTTAATACAATGCAATACAATAAAAATTAGATTTCATTAGAAAAGACAATAGCAAATTAAGAAACCTTGAAACTTGAATTTCTATCTGCTTCAGACTAGAACCATTGTTATGGTCATTGTTTTTTTAAGATCAAACACAGTACCTTACATGTAAATGTATATATTTAAAGTACATTAATTATAAGCATGGCCTTGTACTGAAGTGTTTTCAAGAGTGAAAAAGGAAGTGTCTTGTGGTTTAAGTAGAAAAATGCCAGAAGTTCAGTCACTAAGTCTTTAACATGACAAACTGGCATTGAGAAGCGGTATACACTTCTTGATTTAATTAAAGCAGCCAACAGTAATATATAGATGTAACTTTGATGTAGCTCATAAGATTGGATAATATAGATGACAGGTGTAAACTCCAGGTGGTTGTAGAGAACTTTCTCACGAGATATCTGATAGTTACTAACTATAGAAAGCCTGTAAAACATATTAAATATTGGGCACATGGCCATGTCATTAATTATGGTGATGTAAGATCTTAATGGCTGCACTACATACTTATCTTATGATGTAATTAAGCCATTCTTTAGTAACAAGTCTTCTATCTACATTAATAACTCTTATTAGTTTAACTAAATTGTGTGTATCATCATATAATGCTAATCAAGAATTAAAACTGACAGAGATACATGTATCTGTTTCAAGTTTGGTGTCCAATAGAAGTTAAATGTACCTCAGGTGAAGTTGAGAATGAAATTCATTTTATGTTTTGTTGTACAAGTTCCAAAAGGACTGTCATGGTCTTGATCGTATGGTAGTTGGAATTACCTTTCCAATCATTGCCTGTCACCACTAATGTTGTGAGTTTGAATCCCGTCCAATCAGTGCCTGTCACCACTAATGTTGTGAGTTTGAATCCCGTCCAATCAGTGCCTGTCACCACTAATGTGAGTTTGAATCCCATCCAATCAGTGCCTGTCACCACTAATGTTGTGAGTTTGAATCCCATCCAATCAGTGCCTGTCACCACTAATGTTGTGAGTTTGAATCCCATCCAATCAGTGCTACTAATGTTGTGAGTTTGAATCCTGTCCAATCACTGAATCAGTGCCTGTCACCACTAATGTTGTGAGTTTGAATCCCGTCCAATCAGTGCCTGTCACCACTAATGTTGTGAGTTTGAATCCCGTCCAATCAGTGCCTGTCACCACTAATGTTGTGAGTTTGAATCCCGTCCAATCAGTGCCTGTCACCACTAATGTTGTGAGTTTGAATCCTGTCCAATCAGTGCCTGTCACCACTATTGTTGTGAGTTTGAATCCCGTCCAATCAGTGCCTGTCACCACTATTGTTGTGAGTTTGAATCCCTCCTGTGGTGAGGTGTACTAGATTAAACATTATGTGATCAAGTTTATCAGTGACTTGCGGAAGGTCGGTGGTTTTTCTCTGGGTACTTCGGTTTCCTCCATCAATAAAACTGACCACCTCGATAAAACAGAAATATTATTGAAAGTGGCATTAAACACCATATCTCTATCCCTACATGTACCAAATAGGAGGAAGACAGATATAATTTTGTTTTTATAATTTCTGATACATGTCCTAATTTTTCTAACCAGATATACATGTACTTGTCATGATAACAAAAAACAATATTACACAGTCATTAGAGGATGACAGACTAAGTTTGTTACTTAACTATATATCTGTTGTGTCTTGTAATGTTTGGTCTTGTTCTATGCTTTTTTTCTCCTATTTGTTTGTCACAAAGTTTTAAAACTTTATATGACAATAAAATATTGAACTAAATTATTAATAATATAGGGAAGATTAGATGCTAGCCAATAAAATAGGGAAGATTTACCTGTTATTTTTTTTATATAAACTAATTTATTCATAAACACTAAAATGACCTGTCATATGTTGTTTGTACCACAGCTTTTGTTTATCTGAACCAAACACTAGTATAAAACTGAAGGTTGATATTATTTTACAGTTCACTTTATTGTCTGTTGCTATTATACTAGTACTAGTATATATATAATCACAGTTACCTTGGGAGCAGTCATGGTCGTAATCGTTTGATAGTTGAATTTACAACTACCTGTGCAATCAGAGGCTATCGGCACTAAAGTTGTGAGTTTGAATTCCGCACAGGCGAGGTGTACTGGATACAACATTATGTCATAAAGTTTGTCTGTGGTTTTCTCCGGGTATTCCTGCATGACTGCCACCATATACTGAAATATTGTTGAAAGTGTCGTTAAACACCATTACACTAACCCCATAATCACACTTAATAAAATTATTTTTGTTTAATTCTTCTGCATCTGTGCAGTGATTGATAATGTCTTTAATGATAGGATTTTTGACAAAATTACACGTTGTTGAACTTGGTCTATTTTTGTGAAATTTTGCATATTATTTACATGTACATACACTGTCCACCCAACTCCTCTTACAGTTTTCAAGCTATACATTGAAGCAATTTCGGTTTTTATTCCAAAGGTGCTCATATTATCAGGATTCTAATTTCCTTCCAATTTTCTGCAGGGAGCATCATACATGTATGTGTCTTACAGACACAGCAAATGCACGAGTCACTCAGTCACTGTTTGCACTTAAACTTTGGGTGTCCAAGTGCTGTGCAGAGTCACATTAATCTCTTCATTTGTTACTACATGTACATGTATACAATGTATATATATATTGTTTATGTTGCAGTTGGACAGATTAGTTAATTAAGTATCACATTATAGTTATATTATAAGAAGAATTTGATTATTTATGATACATTTGACATATCTTTATAGCCAAGTTCTGACAGAAATAGAAGATTTAATATTTTCTGTAGTAGAAGATTAGTTTGCCATTTTACTTTTTGCCAATATTTCATTTCTTAAATAATAATTATTTCTAGTTGATGTCCAATTAGATGCCATGTTGATTATAAGAAGATTACATAGAATTATATTTATGTGTTTTCATTGTTCTATTTTCTCTTTGTTATCAGTAGCAAATCATCTGTATTTCACTCTAATAATAACTTTTATTTTTGTTTGGCTCACCTGGCCAAAGACCATGTGAGCTTTTCTAATAAATTGTCATCCGTCGGTCTGTCGTAATAGCAGTAGTTCTTGTGTTGTTTTACTGATCCTGATGAGATGTTCACATTTAAATCCATTAGCAGTAGTTTTTACTTTGTTTTACTGACCCGAATAAGATGTTTACATTTAAATCCTTTATAAATAGTTTTTACTTTGTTTTACTGACTGATGAGATGTTCACATTTAAATCCATTAGCAGTAGTTTTTACTTTGTTTTACTGACCCTGATAAGATGTTCACATTTAAATCCTTTATAAATAGGTTTTACTGACCCTGATAAGTTGTTCACATTTAAATCCTTTATAAATAGTTTTTACTTTGTTTTATTGACCCTGATGAGATGTTCACATTTAAATCCATTAGCAGTAATTTTTACTTTGTTTTACTGATCCTGGTGAGATGTTCACATTTACCTAGCTTTTACTTTGTTTTACTGACCCTGATGAGATGTTCACATTTAAATCCATTAGCAGTAGTTTTTACTTTGTTTTACTGATCCTGATAAGATGTTCACATTTACCTAGCTTTTACTTTGCTTTACCGACCCTGGTGAGATGTTCACATTTACCTAGTTTTTACTTTGTTTTAATGACCCTGATGAGATGTTCACATTTAAATCCATTAACAGTAGTTTTTACTCTTGTTTTACTGACCCTGATGAGATGTTCACATTTACCTAGTTTTTACTTTGTTTTACTGACCCTGATGAGATGTTCACATTTAAATCCATTAGCAGTAGTTTTTACTTTGTTTTACTGATCCTGATGAGATGTTCACATTTAAATCCTTGATAAATAGTTTTTACTTTGTTTTTACTGATCCTGATGAGATGTTCACATTTAAATCCATTAGCAGTAGTTTTTACTTTGTTTTACTGATCCTGATGAGATGTTCACATTTAAATCCTTTATAAATAGTTTTTACTTTGTTTTACTGATCCTGATGAGATGTTCACATTTAAATCCATTAGCAGTAGTTTTTACTTTGTTTTACTGATCCTGATGAGATGTTCACATTTAAATCCATTAACAGTAGTTTTTACTTTGTTTTACTGATCCTGATGAGATGTTCACATTTAAATCTTTTATAAATAGTTTTTACTTTGTTTTTACTGATCCTGATGAGATGTTCACATTTAAATCCATTTGCAGTAGTTTTTACTTTGTTTTACTGATCCTGATGAGATGTTCACATTTAAATCCTTTATAGATAGTTTTTACTTTGTTTTACTGATCCTGATGAGATGTTCACATTTAAATCCATTAGCAGTAGTTTTTACTTTGTTTTACTGATCCTGATGAGATGTTCACATTTAAATCCATTAACAGTAGTTTTTACTTTGTTTTACTGATCCTGATGAGATGTTCACATTTAAATCCATTAGCAGTAGTTTTTATTTTGTTTTACTGACCCTGATAAGATGTTCACATTTAAATCCTTTATAAATAGTTTTTACTTTGTTTTACTGACCCTGATGAGATGTTCACATTTAAATCCATTAGCAGTAGTTTTTACTTTGTTTTACTGATCCTGATAAGATGTTCACATTTACATAGTTTTTACTTTGTTTTACTGACCCTGATGAGATGTTCACATTTACTTAAGTTTTTACTTTGTTTTACTGACCCTGGTGAGATGTTCACATTTACCTAGTTTTTACTTTGTTTTACTGATCCTGATGAGATGTTCACATTTAAATCCTTTATCAATTGTTTTTACTTTGTTTAACTGATCCTGATAAGATGTTCACATTAAAATTCTTTATAAATAGTTTTTACTTTGTTTTACTGACCCTGATGAGATGTTCACATTTAAATCCATTAGCAGCAGTTTTTACTTTGTTTTACTGACCCTGATGAGATGTTCACATTTACCTAGTTTTTACTTTGTTTTACTGACCCTGATGAGATGTTCACATTTACCTAGTTTTTACTTTGTTTTACTGACCCTGATGAGATGTTTACATTTAAATCCATTAGCAGTAGTTTTTACTTTGTTTTACTGATCCTGATAAGATGTTCACATTTACCTAGTTTTTACTTTGTTTTACTGACCCTGATGAGATGTTTACATTTAAATCCATTAGCAGTAGTTTTTACTTTGTTTTACTGATCCTGATAAGATGTTCACATTTACCTAGTTTTTACTTTGTTTTACTGACCCTGATGAGATGTTCACATTTACCTAGTTTTTACTTTGTTTTACTGACCCTGATGAGAAGTTCACATTTGAATCCATTAGCAGTAGTTTTTACTTTGTTTTACTGACCCTGATAAGATGTTCACATTTAAATCCTTTATAAATAGTTTTTACTTTGTTTTACTGACCCTGATGAGATGTTCACATTTAAATCCATCAGCAGTAGTTTTTTCTTTGTTTTACAGACTGTCAATGGAAACAAATCAGATCCCGAGATGTTCACATTTAAATCCATTAGCAATAGTTCATATAGTTCTATGACTCCTGTTGAAGAACCCTCCTGTGCATACTGAATATCAGATGTCTTGTGATGGTGTTCAAGATCTTCATTGTTTGGTGATAGACTAGAGGACTTCTCAACAGAGATGATATTTCAGAGTACGGACAAATGGCTCTCCAAAGTGAACAAAGTCTTATTTATTGACTATTTATTTGTTAACAAAATCATTGTATCACATGCATGTCACATGGTAAAGAAGTAGACTCCCAGAGTCACATGACCTAACATACAACTTCATCACACATTTGTATCAATGCACAACTTGTTAAAATCATTGTCACAAGACAAAATTTCATAAAAATCCATCACATGACAAAAACATGGTCAATCATGACTCATTAGAATCACCATTAGAATCATAGTGTGGCTGGCCATACTGCCATTATCTCCCTTGATTGTTATATATCTATGATAGTATCTGACATTCAATGTTGGTCGTGTTACTTACATGTACTGAATGTAATTGGTTTTCTGTCTGAATCTTCGTACTTGATAATTATTAATTAGCATCTGTTGAACTGTTTGATATAAGTGGACATATTTACTGTCATAAATGGTTTTATAGGTTTACAAATAAAGAAACCATTGAATTCCGAGAGAAGAGTCAACGTTATTGAATTTACAACAATAAATGTAAATATATAGTATTGTATACTCCGGCCCATTCACAGGAAAACATGAATTTTTTATTAAAAATCTGAAAAGATTAACTGAGGTTCTGTATATTTTTGTATACAAATTAATAAATGATTCACAGCAAAATAACAACCTGATTATCAAGACTGATTACTCTCTGAAGTCATCCCTCCGTGCTCTCTGAAGTCATCCCTTCATGCTCTCTGAAGTCATCCCTCCACTTAAACTGAGGTCAAACACAGAAATCTATTACTGTGAATTCCTAAAATGTATTATGTTTGCACTTATTAATTAGTCACAATTAAGAATTGTTTGAGCTAGAGCCACAAGGAGGTGATGTGACATCCTTTTGGGTGCATTCAGAGGTATGGAAGATGAAGTTTGGAATAATCTCTAATTCTGTATTATCATTTCAATCTGGAATTATTGTAGTTAATTTTGAATTAAAATGTAACATTCTTATGAATAGGGTAAACTAAGTAACACTGCTATGAATAGGGTAAACAGGTATCAGTACTTGGGAATATAAAACTGTATTATAAATAAGTACAAAAGACTCAGGTTTATTGAAGTGCCATATTAAGTTTATCATTCAGGGAAAGTTGATATTATTTTTAGGATAATTTCCATTGTATCATTATATAGATTTCACTTAATTCATCAGAACTGGTGACCATTTGAACAGTGATTTTGACATAATGATGAAAGTATTTGTATAAGAGGTGAAAAATCTCCCCAGTATGTAAATATTTTAGAATTTTTTTATTTAAAAAGTTGTAAAAGAAGCACTGAAATATACATGGTTGTTAAATGCATTTTCGACTGATAATAGCAGAATCTGAAATGTGTAGGTTTTCTCTGTGTAAAACTGTTACAGTATTTGTTTCTTTATGATATGTACATGTATGTTTTATACTCTAAACAGAATATTCTTCATACATTCAAGTGTTTCCAAAAATATTCTTAATTCACTAGTAAGAAACGAAGTGGAATTCTCATTGTATATAATTTCTACTGCTGTGGTCATGTTTTTCAGAGACACCTTGGGTAGTGTTAATTATATATAATAGTGTTCTGCTTTTATCATGTCAAGATGACATTTACTTTTCTAGGACCTAATTTAGTATATAAGAAAACAAGGTCAGATAATTTTTTTTTATCTGAAATAAAAATGTTGATCCTTGGATTAATCAAAACATTCTATCTATGCTATGATGTTCAAAGGTCACACCAATTTTATTTCTAGCATCTTGACTTTGCCTGAAAAATTTGTTATTTTTTTACTTTTTATACTTGAACTGTATCCAGACAAAAGTGTCCATTTAAAAAAAAAATTGCTCAAGTCAACATTTTATGAAACCATGCTGGTTTGTTCCCTTTTTGATCTTAAGAAGTACATGTATTTCCCAGAAAACCAGTTAAATACACGGGTATAGATATAAGTAATTTCTGGTGTAATAAACAGTGAAGAACTACAAATGAAATTGGTATGATATTAAATTTGTCTCAGGTTTGTTATCGGTGTGATATTTTTGTTGATGGAGAGTAATACTATTTTTCCACCACTTCAGGTTCCTATAGACCATGTTAAGATTTTATATATGTTTTTGTTACCGGTTTAAGAAGATCAGGGTGTACCTTTCTGAAACTGTATAATAGTTATTTTTTAGGTAATTACTGTAACTATAATATACTATTTACATTTTACACCTGTAGTACTATAGATCCCTGCAGAGAAAATGTGGCCTTATTATACTGAAAATGGTGAGAGGGGCCTTACGAGGGGAAGATTAATGTATTAGTCACAACTACACAGGGTTTGAATAAATATTAATTAAAATTGATTTTTTTATGCCAAATCTATAAATTTCGGATTTCAGAATTATATTGGAATTAGCTTCAGGGACATTTTGTGAATTTTGAAATAAAGTTAGAATAAAGAGGTCAAGATAGCAGGGAGAATAAAGAGAAATAAAGAAAATGAATTAAAATTACTTTACCAGCCTCCACCCCTCTATAATAATTATTGATTGGGATAAATATGTTATTATGATTCATACACTTGTGTCAGCATAGTTTATGTCCACTTCAATTACATGCTCGTTTTTTCCCCCTAAAGTACTGAGTTGGAGAATTGATTTTAAACTGTGAAAGATATAGACATTTTAGCACATCATCAAAGGTTTACAGTACACACAGACTTTAGAAAATAGTTATTGGAACTCACTGGTATTATCATGTTTAGATGTTTTTGTGATTTATATCTGAACACTTTTTTATATTTTGAAATATATTATAGATTAATCACTTTTAATGATCAAATGTTGTTCTTTTGATGATAAAAAAATTCATATAATTTTATTTCCTTTTAAAAAAAAATTATTAAAAGAAAAAGGTAGCTAGCTATAGTCTTGAGCAGCAGATGACTAATTCTGTGATTTTTGCTTTCCATTTTGTAGAAATATCAAATTCTTGTATTAATCATTGAAGACTGGCCTTATTTGAAGCATAATTTAACCTGCTAATTTGAGTACACCATGTTTATCAATGCAGCAAAAATAACATATCTCACGGCTGGAATGGGGGGATAATGACTGACTATTTCCTATAGTATGTTAAGTACCTAAATATTCTATTTTTTGTATGTTACACCCCCTATTAAAACTTAGCATTTTATTGTCTCATTAAAATTGTTGGTTGAAGATCCAGTAGAAGAGGTCTACAAGTTTACTCTCTTTAGAACTTGTCAAGTCACAAGAAAGTTGTTAGGAACCTCTCTGGATCTTACAATGAAAACTCAGCGTTGACGGAGATGACGTGATAGTTGTACTACCTCTAGATTGTATATTTTTGTGGGAGAAAGTGTTGTAATGGTGATTTGACTGATTGTAAAAATGGCTGATGATACATTATACAAATTTTGTAATAAAATGAAAAATATACTTAATGTGGTTTGGTTGTTTTAAGCCCTATTAATTATTGTTATATGTATAATAATATAATTTAATTAGCAGCCTGTAGAAAACAATAGTTCCTGCACATGTTACACTATAATCTGATGGTTTAAAATTGATGTTCAAAATATGACAAGAACAAGTTCCATTTATATAGGTTTGGTTTGTGGTGTTTAATGCCACTTTCAACAATATTTCAGTTATATTGTGGCAGTCAGTTTTATTGGTGGAGGATCCATTTATATACAGTGTACCTATACAGTCAATGTCCATCACCACTTAAGTTTTGTGAATTTGATATCTTTCAATGGTGAGACATGTGCAATCGCACAAACATTATGTGTAGAATTTACCTTGCCTTCAATGGTGAAACATGTGCATGCATGCATGTGTCAAGGTTTGTCTAAGTATGAGAGGTTCTAAAGAAGGGTTGTCACTTTCAATTATCAGAAATGTATTTCTAGACGAGACATTGTTTCTTTAAAAACCATTGATATAAACACATTGGTACAAAAAATGAAAATACAATGTTATATACACATGTATTAGCATGTGTACATGACACTGTGGAAATATTTCCTTAGGGAAGAGTTGTTAATTTTCAAAGTCCAAGCCTCCGATTGGCTGTTACATTTTCAACTTGTTCTCCAGAACTACTACTGCATGCCAAGTCACAAGGTTCCTCTTCGGGTTCTGAAGAACTGTTTCTTTTCGGAGTAATTCTTAATCCAAGATGACTGACCATGTCTGATTTTCTGAGACCATATTAACTTCTTCCTCAGAAGAACTGCCTGTTAAGTCACTAGAAGTTGTGTGTGTGTGTGTGTGTTGACAAATCCAAGTTGGTTGGGATGGCATGGAATAGTTGCAACATAAAACCCTATGCGGAAATGAACAAAATAATTATTTTCAGAAACTATCATTTTGATCAAACCCAAACTGTACATGAATAGTCATTGGATGGTCCCTTACAAGAATTTATTTGTTCATGTCGGAAATCCAACATGGCCACCACTACAGGGCAAACTTAACATAGGACAGAAAATAGTTTAGAATTATTCTTATCTGAAATCTAAAAACAGTTAAGATAGTAAACAGGACTGGAATGTTACTTGGATGGTCCTTTACCAAATGGCCGTTTTGTCATAACGGGACATAGTTTTAAGAAAAGTTTTGAAGATGCCAAAGAGGTTATCAGAAGCCACAAATTGAAGGACAAACAATGCAATGGCTAACAGAAAAAGGACAAACAATAATCTACAAAACACTACACAGAAAAATGAAGATTGAGCAACAGAAGCCCCACTAAATTCATAGGATCATATTGGAAAGTAGAAAAAGTTCTCAGATACTAGAAATAGATTGACTCGAAACGGTAGATAAATAGTCGTTACATTGTCATTTTTATTTAATGTGTTGATCCGAAATCTGAGTTGTGTGATTCTACATTGTATAGGAATATGAATAAAAAGCTTCTTCTAGAAACAAATCAAACTTGCTTGGATACAAACCGTGCAGTTTATTATTTTTGTGGATAGGAAATCAAAGATGTCCATGTGCACCCAAACATAACAAAGTTTATTATGATACCTCAAGGGAAATTGCAAGCTTTTAAGTTATCATGGTCTGAAGGTTTATGTTAGCTTTAATTATGTCATCACTTAATGCGTTCGTCGTCGTACATTTACATGTCCGGAACTATATATGATATAGCACTGTCGTGGACAGAATGGTTTCATTGCGATAACTTAAGTTCTAGTTGACGGATCCAAACGTTGTTCTCAGATACCATGAATATATTTGAAATATTATTTCTGGAAGAACATATAAAATGTGAATGGTAATATCATTCGTTTGATATTTCCTGATAGAAAGTACATATAATTGAACCATTGGTTCATCTGATATTTTCTATATGCCATTTTTTTCCCTCCAAATTATCGGCAAAATTTGTAGTAGGGAATTAATTATCTTAGTATTTATCATATTTTTTTTCAACCGCTGACCATCAGGGAATACAATTGTGAACTTTAGGTGATTTATGTGATGTGATATTGGCCAGAAAATATGATATTAACCGGGGTGTGTAAGATGTACGAAGAACTCGATATTAGAATATTGTTTAATTATTTATGATACAAGAAATGAATCCGTCAATGTTTATTTTAAGTAGTTCCCGTCTTGTTGATGTATTTCTCTAGCCCTATTTAACACTGACCCAACAGACTGTACAGTTATATTAATCACATGTCCAGCGTCTTATTATTGACGTTCTCTGACTTCATTTATTCGACCATTCAACATGATCAATCAAATGATTAATTAAAGCCTTTTTGGTATTCAAATAAATAAAGGTTTTCATTACGTATATAACTAGATTAATCTGTCATGAATCAATAATGGTAATTAAAGAGTACACACGGTGAAATAAACTGATATCTAACATGATGAAATACAATCTAATAAATCTCCCTTGATTTGTTGTTGACACCAATATACGTGGCCGTCACATGATGTGTCCGATATAAACATGCCGATGGAAAAAGACACCGCGGCTACCTACAAGATATATCATGGCCTTGTGGCTACCTACAAGATATGTCATGGCCTTATGGCTACCTACAAGATATACCATGGCCTTGTGGCTGCCTACAAGATATAGCATGGCCTTGTGACTGCCTACAAGATATACCATGGCCTTGTGATTGCCTACAACATATACAATGGCCTTGTGACTACCTACAAGATATATAATGGCCTTGTGGCTACCTACAAGATAAAACATGGCCTTGTGGCTACCTACATGATATATCATGGCCTTGTGGCTGCCTACAAGATATAGCATGGCCTTGTGACTGCCTACAAGATATACCATGGCCTTGTAATTGCCTACACGATATATAATGGCCTTGTGACTAACTACAAGATATATAATGGCCTTGTGGCTACCTACAAGATAAAACATGGCCTTGTGGCTACCTACAAGATATGTCATGGCCTTGTGGCTGCCTACAAGATATAGCATGACCTTGTGGCTGCCTACAAGATATAGCATGGCCTTGTGACTGCCTACAAGATATACCATGGCCTTGTGATTGCCTACAAGATATAATGGCCTTGTGACTACCTACAAGATATATAATGGCCTTGTGGCTACCTACAAAATAAAACATGGCCTTGTGGCTACCTACAAGATATGTCATGGCCTTGTGGCTGCCTACAAGATATAGCATGGCCTTGTGGCTGCCTACAAGATATAGCATGGCCTTGTGACTGCCTACAAGATATATCATGGCCTTGTGATTGCCTACAAGATATATAATGGCCTTGTGACTACCTACAAGATATACCATGGTCTTGTGGCTACCTACAAGATATATAATGGCCTTGTGACTGCCTACAAGATATAGCATGGCCTTGTGGCTGCCTACAAGATATAGCATGGCCTTGTGACTGCCTACAAGATATACCATGGCCTTGTGATTGCCTACAAGATATATAATGGCCTTGTGACTACCTA
Source organism: Bathymodiolus septemdierum (assembly GCA_963383655.1). Classification (NCBI taxonomy): domain Eukaryota; kingdom Metazoa; phylum Mollusca; class Bivalvia; order Mytilida; family Modiolidae; genus Bathymodiolus; species Bathymodiolus septemdierum. The sequence continues at coordinate 14,702,773 of OY726519.1, read as the reverse complement.
CAAGATATACCATGGTCTTGTGGCTACCTACAAGATATATAATGGCCTTGTGACTGCCTACAAGATATAGCATGGCCTTGTGGCTACCTACAAGATATATAATGGCCTTGTGACTACCTACAAGATATACCATGGCCTTGTGGCTACCTACAAGATATATAATGGCCTTGTGGCTACCTACAAAATAAAACATGGCCTTGTGGCTACCTACAAGATATGTCATGGCCTTGTGGCTGCCTACAAGATATAGCATGGCCTTGTGGCTGCCTACAAGATATAGCATGGCCTTGTGACTGCCTACAAGATATAGCATGGCCTTGTGGCTACCTACAAGATATGTTATAGCTTGTGGCTGCCTACAAGATATATAATGGCCTTGTGGCTGTCTACAAGATATATAATGGCTTGTGGCTGCCTACAAGATATATCGTGACCTTGTGACTACATACATGATATATAATGGTCTTGTGGCTACCTACAAGATATGTTATGGCTTGTGGCTACATACAAGATATATCATGGCCTTGTGGCTCCCTACAAGATACATCATGGCTTGTGGCTGCCTACAAGATATATCATGACCTTGTGGCTACATACAAGATATATCATGGCCTTGTGGCTCCCTACAAGATATAGCATGACCTTGTGGCTACATACATGATATATCATGGTCTTGTGGCTACCTACAAGATATGTTATGGCTTGTGGCTACATACAAGATACATAATAGCCTTGTGGCTCCCTACAATATATATCATGACCTTGTGGCTACATACATGATATAGCATGACCTTGTGGCTACATACAAGATATGTCATGGCTTGTGGCTACATACATGATATATAATGGCCTTGTGGCTGCCTACAAGATATGTCATGGCTTGTGGCTGCCTACAAGATATATCATGACATTGTGACTACATACATGATATACCATGGCCTTGTGATTGCCTACAAGATATATCATAGCTTGTGACTACATACATGATATATCATGACCTTGTGGCTGCCTAGAAGATATGTCATAGCTTGTGGCTGCCTACAAGATAAATTATATATGACCTTGTGGCTACATATATGATATGCCATGGCCTTGTGGCTGCCTACAAGATATGTCATAGTCTTGTGGCTACATACAAGATATATCATGACCTTGTGGCTACATACATGATATACCATGGCCTTGTGATTGCCTACAAAATATATCATAGCTTGTGACTACATACATGATATATCATGACCTTGTGGCTGCCTACAAGATATGTCATAGCTTGTGGCTGCCTACAAGATAAATTATATATGACCTTGTGGCTACATATATGATATGCCATGGCCTTGTGGCTGCCTACAAGATATGTCATAGTCTTGTGGCTACATACAAGATATATCATGACCTTGTGTCTACATACATGATATACCATGGCCTTGTGATTGCCTACAAGATATATCATAGCTTGTGACTATATACATGATATATCATGACCTTGTGGCTGCCTACAAGATATGTCATAGCTTGTGGCTGCCTACAAGATAAATTATATATGACCGTGTGGCTACATATATGATATGCCATGGCCTTGTGGCTGCCTACAAGATATGTCATAGTCTTGTGGCTACATACAAGATATATCATGACCTTGTGGCTACATACATGTACATGATATATAATGGTCTTGTGGCAACATACATGATATATCATGGTCTTGTGACTACATTCAAGATATATCATGGCCTTGTGGCTACATACAAGATATGTCATGGCTTGTGGCTGCCTACAAGATATGTCATGGCTTATGGCTGCCTACAAGATATATCATGGCCTTGTGACTCCCTACAAGATATGTCATAGTCTTCTGGCTACATACAAGATATATCATGACCTTGTGGCTACATATATGATATACCATGGCCTTGTGATTGCCTACAAGATATATCATAGCTTGTGACTACATACATGATATATCATGACCTTGTGGCTGCCTACAATATATGTCATAGCTTGTGGCTGCCTACAAGATAAATTATATATGACCTTGTGGCTACATATATGATATGCCATGGCCTTGTGGCTGCCTACAAGATATGTCATAGTCTTGTGGCTACATACAAGATATATCATGACCTTGTGTCTACATACATGATATACCATGGCCTTGTGATTGCCTACAAGATATATCATAGCTTGTGACTACATACATGATATATCATGACCTTGTGGCTGCCTACAAGATATGTCATAGCTTGTGGCTGCCTACAGGATAAATTATATATGACCATGTGGCTACATATATGATATGCCATGGCCTTGTGGCTGCCTACAAGATATGTCATAGTCTTGTGGCTACATACAAGATATATTATGACCTTGTGGCTACATACATGATATATCATGACCTTGTGGCTGCCTACAAGATATGTCATAGTCTTGTGGCTACATACAAGATATATCATGACCTTGTGGCTACATACATGTACATGATATATAATGGTCTTGTGGCAACATACATGATATATCATGGTCTTGTGACTACATTCAAGATATATCATGGCCTTGTGGCTACATACAAGATATGTCATGGCTTGTGGCTGCCTACAAGATATGTCATGGCTTATGGCTGCCTACAAGATATATCATGGCCTTGTGACTCCCTACAAGATATGTCATAGTCTTGTGGCTACATACAAGATATATCATGACCTTGTGGCTACATACATGTACATGATATATAATGGTCTTGTGGCAACATACATGATATATCATGGTCTTGTGACTACATACAAGATATATCATGGCCTTGTGGCTACATACAAGATATGTCATGGCTTGTGGCTGCCTAGAAGATATGTCATGACTTGTGGTTGCCTACAAGATATGTTGTGGCTTGTGGCTACCTACAAGATATATCATGGCCTTGTGACTCCCTACAAGATACATCATGGCCTTGTGGCTACATACATGATATATCATGGTCTTGTGGCTATCTACAAGATATGTCATGGCATTGTGGCTACCTACAAGATATGTCATGGCATTGTGGCTACCTACAAGATATACCAATGCCTTGCGGCTGCCTACAAGATATATAATGGCCTTGTGACTGTCTTCAAGATATTTAATGGCCTAGTGGCTACCTACAAGATAAAGCATGGCCTTGTGGCTACCTACAAGAGATGTCATGGCCTTGTGGCTGCCTACAAGATATGCTATGGCTTGTGGCTACCTACAAGATACATCATGGCCTTGTGGTTGCCTACAAGATATATTATAGTCTTTCGGAAAAAAAGTTGAAGATACCAAGTTTGGTAATCAGAAGTCGTAAATCGAAGGACAAACAATACAATGGTCAAACTAACAAAAATACAGATAATGGTCGACAAAACACTAAACTGAAAACTAATGATTTTTAGCAAATCGAATCCCACAAGAAGCCAGGATTAATTCAGATGCTCTTGGAGGGTAAGCAGTCTCTGTTCGAATGGTGGCAACCTTCGTGTTACTCTTATTAAATGTCTGGTGATAAGTCATAAATGAGTAAAGGACGGGATTGTGATTACGGCAAACGGAACATATCCGTGGTCTTTTGTGACACAGCTATTCCGAAACAATTAACCAAGTCGAGGTGGCGACCGTAAATATTTTTATTTGTTCAGTAGTTTCCTTATTAGCAGCATCACTTTATCAAGGAAATCAACTCAGAGATATACAATTCATATACACGTGTTGCTAGAATATTGCTACATATAAATGGAAAGTTCACAATGGGAAAATTGAAATCATCTCTATTTTCGAAAAGTTTCGTTCTTATCCGGCCTTACTGTCAATTTCGAAGTGTTGGTCAATGTATGAAGCAGACACAGCTGTATCTGTTGTGTTCTTTATTCAAAGCTCAATGGAATTTCATTCACTTGTGCATTGTGTTCTCATTGACATAGGGTGACTTGTATTAATTAGAGAGACTTTCACATACATTTAGGGTTTCTTTGTCCATCACAAAATAATCTTTAGAAATCTCTCATTTAACATAGAGCGAATTTCATGTAGACTGATTTTGAAATGTTTTACACTGACCGAAAATTTCTAATTTTGATATAAATAAATGTAGGTAAAATATGAAAATTTGAATTCATATTTTCACCAGCTTGTGTAAAATAAAATCAAAAACAAAATAAATATGTATCCCACTATTGGAACAGTTCCAAAATCTAATAAAAAAAGCACATCTTCTGCTCCTCCTGAAGTCGCCATTATAAATTTCATTTGCGTATTCCCCGGCTATGTCTACTCTCTGCTTACTGGACATACTTAGGGCATGTCATTCCAAACACATTGATGATTAAATTGACAGAACCGGAAGACCTTAAGACGACAATTTGAAAGGATCAACTTATCGATATCGTATCTCTACAAAGGGTACACTGACTAAGGACTCGTTACGGTAATGTTAAGAACACTTTAGATACAGCTCTTTCCCTTACGATGATCTTAAAAGATGTGTTTTAAGAAGAGAATCCGTAAATCGAAGAAGAACAGACAACACAATGGCCAAAAGAAAAAGTGCAAAAGAACCAACAACGATCTACAAAACATACACATCAAAACAAAAGATCAAGTAACACGAACCCCAAGGGCAACTTTTAAAAGCCTGAGATGTTTCTAGTCACTGGCCCCTGTCCTGTTACTTATTACTACGCTACCCGAGCCCTTAATTCCATACCACATGATCCCTAGCTTTATTCAAACTATGTCACCTTAACCAAGTAAATTATTTATTTTTCAGACTCATGTTTATCATTGAAAGATTTACGACTTCAATAAATGTCCGAATATTGTATACTAGAATGACACAGATACTGGAATGGCACAGACAAATAACCGTGTATTACCTCATTGTAATGAATATTGACCGGATATTGCTGTTCATGTATTACTATCAGCGTTGATAATGGTACATAAAAAGCTGCAATCGTAATTCTTGCATAATTTAGAGAAGATTTATCTCAATAAATGCATGGAAATGAATATTTTAACCATAATTCTCACCGAGATTTCACATCAAATGGTTATAGGTTCATCCAATTATATATTTCTATTGAATTCTTTGTGTGTCACGTAGACCTGTTGATTTCATCGCACTGGTAGTAACATAATGTAAGATTTATATAAGCTAAGGAATCACAAGGGGATATAGAAATCACAATTAATAGGAGACAGTGTTAGATTAAAAAAAACCACACACAGGAAATAATGAAACAAATCAAATGAAATATATATATAACCTGGCGTCAATAATCACAAAATAGAACGATTTTATTAAGATTAAGAAGTGCGTGCCACGACGAATATGGTATAAATGTCACATCATATACAAACAACGAGTTTCATTTGTTCATTATATTGTATCGTTCATCAATAATTGTTATGACTATATATATCAATTCCACCATATTTAAGCTTATTAAGAGAAAGCGTGGACATTTCGGTCAGTTTTATTGCTGAAGGAAGTTAGACAATCCACCCCTACCGCAAACACCACAAGACAAACTTTATCACAAAAGGCTGTATCGGGTACACATAGCCACATGGACGGAAGTCGAAAGGCACTGATTGTATATACATTTGAGAAGATGGTTGGCATATAAAGAGGTATTTGAATAGATGGTTGCTGTAGAACGAGGTATTTAGGGAGAAGGCTGCTATAGAAGGAGACGTTTGAGAGCATTGTTGATATGGGAGGCATTCACTCAATGAGTATTATATAAAAAAACACAAAAAAACAGTATTGAAAAGATGGTTGGCATAGAAAGAGATTTTTGAATACCTGTAGTTGGTTGCTATAGAACGAGATATTTAAGAAGATGGTTATTAGAGGGAGACGCTTGAAAATAGTGTTGATATAATAGGCATTCACTCGCTGGTTGCTATAGAATAAGGTATTGAATGGATGTTTGCTATACAAGGAATTATTGAATATGGGATTGCCTTAAAACGGGGTATTGAAGAGATAGTTGCAAAAGAAGATGGTATTTTAAAAAAAGAGTTGCTTTAAAAGACACGGTGACAACAATAGTATATGTGGATTGTAAATTTGAATGATGATATTTGAGATGGCTTTGTTCTGTACCCTATTGTACACTGTATAATGATGATATTTGAGATGGCTTTGTTCTGTACCCTAGTGTACACTGTATAATGATGATATTTGAGATGGCTTTGTTCTGTACCCTATTGTACACTGTATAATGATGATATTTGAGATGGCTTTGTTCTGTACGCTATTGTACACTGTATAATGATGATATTTGAGATGGCTTTGTTCTGTACCCTATTGTACACTGTATAACAATATTTGAGATGGCTTTGTTCTGTACCCTATTGTACACTGTATAATGATGATATTTGAGATGGCTTTGTTCTGTACCCTATTGTACACTGTATAATGATGATATTTGAGATGGCTTTGTTCTGTACCCTATTGTACACTGTATAATGATGATATTTGAGATGGCTTTGTTCTGTACCCTATTGTACACTGAATAACAATATTTGAGATGGCTTTGTTCTGTACCCTATTGTACACTGTATAATGATGATATTTGAGATGGCTTTGTTCTGTACCCTATTGTACACTGTATAATGATGATATTTGAGATGGCTTTGTTCTGTACCCTATTGTACACTGTATAATGATGATATTTGAGATGGCTTTGTTCTGTACCCTATTGTACACTGTATAATGATGATATTTGAGATGGCTTTGTTCTGTACCCTATTGTACACTGAATAACAATATTTGAGATGGCTTTGTTCTGTACCCTATTGTACACTGTATAATGATGATATTTGAGATGGCTTTGTTCTGTGCCCTATTGTACACTGTATAATGATGATATTTGAGATGGCTTTGTTCTGTACCCTATTGTACACTGTATAACAATATTTGAGATGGCTTTGTTCTGTACCCTATTGTACACTGTATAATGATGATATTTGAGATGGCTTTGTTCTGTACCCTATTGTACACTGTATAATGATGATATTTGAGATGGCTTTGTTCTGTACCCTATTGTACACTGTATAACAATATTTGAGATGGCTTTGTTCTGTACCCTATTGTACACTGTATAATGATGATATTTGAGATGGCTTTGTTCTGTACCCTATTGTACACTGTATAATGATGATATTTGAGATGGCTTTGTTCTGTACCCTATTGTACACTGTATAACAATATTTGAGATGGCTTTGTTCTGTACCCTATTGTACACTGTATAATGATGATATTTGAGATGGCTTTGTTCTGTGCCCTATTGTACACTGTATAATGATGATATTTGAGATGGCTTTGTTCTGTACCCTATTGTACACTGTATAACAATATTTGAGATGGCTTTGTTCTGTACCCTATTGTACACTGTATAATGAAGATATTTGAGATGGCTTTGTTCTGTACCCTATTGTACACTGTATAATGATGATATTTGAGATGGCTTTGTTCTGTACCCTATTGTACACTGTATTACAATATTTGAGATGGCTTTGTTCTGTGCCCTTTTGTACACTGTATAATGATGATATTTGAGATGGCTTTGTTCTGTACCCTATTGTACACTGTATAATGATGATATTTGAGATGGCTTTGTTCTGTACCCTATTGTACACTGAATAACAATATTTGAGATGGCTTTGTTCTGTACCCTATTGTACACTGTATAATGATGATATTTGAGATGGCTTTGTTCTGTACCCTATTGTACACTGTATAATGATGATATTTGAGATGGCTTTGTTCTGTACCCTATTGTACACTGTATAATGATGATATTTGAGATGGCTTTGTTCTGTACCCTATTGTACACTGTATAATGATGATATTTGAGATGGCTTTGTTCTGTACCCTATTGTACACTGTATAATGATGATATTTGAGATGGCTTTGTTCTGTACCCTATTGTACACTGTATAACAATATTTGAGATGGCTTTGTTCTGTACCCTATTGTACACTGTATAATGATGATATTTGAGATGGCTTTGTTCTGTACCCTATTGTACACTGTATAACAATATTTGAGATGGCTTTGTTCTGTACCCTATTGTACACTGTATAATGATGATATTTGAGATGGCTTTGTTCTGTACCCTATTGTACAATGTATAATGATGATATTTGAGATGGCTTTGTTCTAAATCTTATTGTACACTGTATAACAATATTTGAGATGGCTTTGTTCTGAACCTTATTGTACACTGTATAACAAACACTTTAACATTCATTGTAGTATTTAGAATTGCAGACTTTTTCTTGTGATATGTTACGTTACAACAACCACTCGTCACTAAGGATCGATTAGAACTAGATAATTAGATTTGACAGTATAAACCTGTCAACCAACAATTTCTGAACCATCGGAACTGAAAATTTAATGCCTAGGAAAATAGAAGGGGATAGTGAGTGGTATTAATAAAGAAATAAGATTAATGTATTGATTTTACGCTTGATGCGTAGAGATGACCACAAGCGTATTGACGGTTTTGTACGTTAAAATCAGTCGTTGATAATTGTCGCATCTATATTCTAGTAATCTCTCCACCATCACAAGGCTTTAATTTACCATCCAAATGAGAAGTTCTTAAGTCCAGTTAGAATAAATTGTCACGTAGAAATCCGTTGGAATGGAATACAGTATTTGACAGGATGAATACATTTGTACTTGTCAATATTCTGTTTCTGAGGTGCCAAACAATCAAAACAACATTAGTGGAATATTGAAGATTCACAGTAAAAGAGTAAAAGAAGATCTATATACAACGTGAACATATAACATGATCTTATATCTGACACTCCCAGAAGTGAAAATATAACATGATCTTATAGCTAACACCAGCAGAAGTGAAAAAAAAACATCATCTTATATCCGACACCACCAGAAGTGAAAACATAACATGACCTTATATCTGACACCACCAGAAGTGAAAACATAACATGATATTATATCCGACACCACCAGAACTGAAAACATAACATGATCTTATATCCGACACCACCAGAAATGAAAACATAACATGATCTCATATCTGACACCAGCGGAAGTTAAAACATAACATGATCTTATATCTAACACCACCAGAAGTGAAAACATAACATGATCTTATATCCGACACCAGCAGAAGTTAAAACATAACATGATCTTATATCTAACACCACCAGAAGTGAAAATATAACATGATCTTATATCTAACACCACCAGAAGTGAAAACATAACATGATCTTATATCTGACACCACCAGAAGTGAAAACATAACATGATCATATATCTGACACCAGCAGAAGTGAAAACATAACATGATCTTATATCCGACACCACCAGAAATGAAAACATAACATGATCTTATATCTGACACCACCAGAAATGAAAACATAACATGATCTTATATCAAACACCACCAGAAGTGAAAACATAACATGATCTTATATCTGACACCAGCAGAAGTGAACACATAACATGATCTTATATCTAACACCACCAGAAGTGAAAACATAACATGATCTTATATCTGACACCACCAGAAGTGAAAACATAACATGATCTTATATCTGACACCAGCAGAAGTGAAAACATAACATGATCTTATATCTGACACCAGCAGAAGTGAAAACATAACATGATCTTATATCTGACACCAGCAGAAGTGAAAATATAGCATGATCTTATATCTGACACCACCAGAAGTGAAAACATAACATGATCTTATATCTGACACCACCAGAAGTGAAAACATAACATGATCTTATATCTGAAACCAGCAGAAGTGAAAACATAACATGATCTTATATCTGACACCACCAGAAGTGAAAACATAACATGATCGTATATCTGACACCACCAAAAGTGAAAACATAACATGATCTTATATCTGACACTACCAGAAGTGAAAATATAACATGATCTTCTATCTGACACCACCAGAAGTGAAAACATAACATGATCTTATATCTAACACCACCAGAAGTGAAAATATAACATGATCTTATATCTGACACTATCAGAAGTGAAAACATAACATGATCTTATATCTAACACCAGCAGAAGTGAAAGCATAACATGATCTTATAGCTGACTGCCAGAAGTGAAAACATAACATGATCTTATAGCAAACACTACCATAAGTGAAAATATAACATGATCTTATATCTAACACCACCAGAAGTGAAAATATAACATGATCTTATATCTAACACCACCAGAAGTGAAAACATAACATGATCTTATATCTGACACCACCAGAAGTGAAAACATAACATGATCATATATCTGACACCAGCAGAAGTGAAAACATAACATGATCTTATATCCGACACCACCAGAAATGAAAACATAACATGATCTTATATCTGACACCACCAGAAATGAAAACATAACATGATCTTATATCTAACACCACCAGAAGTGAAAACATAACATGATCTTATATCTGACACCAGCAGAAGTGAACACATAACATGATCTTATATCTAACACCACCAGAAGTGAAAACATAACATGATCTTATATCTGACACCACCAGAAGTGAAAACATAACATGATCTTATATCTGACACCAGCAGAAGTGAAAACATAACATGATCTTATATCTGACACCAGCAGAAGTGAAAACATAACATGATCTTATATCTGACACCAGCAGAAGTGAAAATATAGCATGATCTTATATCTGACACCACCAGAAGTGAAAACATAACATGATCTTATATCTGACACCACCAGAAGTGAAAACATAACATGATCTTATATCTGAAACCAGCAGAAGTGAAAACATAACATGATCTTATATCTGACACCACCAGAAGTGAAAACATAACATGATCGTATATCTGACACCACCAAAAGTGAAAACATAACATGATCTTATATCTGACACTACCAGAAGTGAAAATATAACATGATCTTCTATCTGACACCACCAGAAGTGAAAACATAACATGATCTTATATCTAACACCACCAGAAGTGAAAATATAACATGATCTTATATCTGACACTATCAGAAGTGAAAACATAACATGATCTTATATCTAACACCAGCAGAAGTGAAAGCATAACATGATCTTATAGCTGACTGCCAGAAGTGAAAACATAACATGATCTTATAGCAAACACTACCATAAGTGAAAATATAACATGATCTTATATCTGACACCAGCAGAAGTGAAAACATAACATGATCTTATATCTGACACCACCAGAAGTGAAAACATAACATGATCTTATATCTGACACCAGCAGAAGTGAAAACATAACATGATCTTATATCTGACACCGGCGGAAGTGAAAACATAACATGATCTTATATCTAACACCACCAGAAATGAAAACATAACATGATATTATATCTGACACCAACAGAAATGAAAACATAACATGATCTTATATCTGACACCACCAGAAGTGAAAACATAACATGATATTATATCTGACACCAGCGGAAGTGAAAACATAACATGATCTTATATCTAACACCACCAGAAGTGAAAACATAACATGATCTTATATCTGACACCACCAGAAATGAAAACATAACATGATCTTATATCTGACACCACCAGAAGTGAAAAAATAACATGATCTTATATCTGACATCACCAGAAGTGAAAACATAGCATGATCTTATATCTGACACCACCAGAAATGAAAACATAGCATGATCTTATATCTGACACCAACAGAAATGAAAACATAACATGATCTTATATCTGACACCACCAGAAGTGAAAACATAGCATGATCTTATATCTGACACCACCAGAAGTGAAAACATAACATGATCTTATATCTGACACCAACAGAAATGAAAACATAACATGATCTTATATCTGACACCAGCAGAAGTGAAAACATAGCATGATCTTATATCTGACACTACCAGAAGTGAAAACATAACATGATCTTATATCTGACACCACCAGAAGTGAAAACATAACATGATCTTATATCTAACACTACCAGAAGTGAAAACATAACATGATCTTATATCTGACACCACCAGAAGTGAAAACATAACATCATCTTATATCTGACACTATCAGAAGTGAAAACATAAGATGATCTTATATCTAACACCATCAGAAGTGAAAACATAACATGATCTTATATCTGACACCACCAGAAGTGAAAACATAACATGATCTTATATCTGACACCACCAGAAATGAAAACATAACATGATCATATATCTGACACCACCAGAAATGAAAACATAACATCATCTTATATCTGACACTACCAGAAGTGAAAACATAACATCATCTTATATCTGACACTACCATAAGTGAAAACATAACATGATTTTATATCTGACACTACCAGAAGTGAAAACATAACATGATCTTATATCTGACACCACCAGAAATGAAAACATATCATGATCTTATATCCGACACCACCAGAAGTGAAAGCATAACATGATCTTATATCTGACACCACCAGAAGTGAAAACATAACATGATCTTATATCTGACACCACCAGAAGTGAAAACATAACATGATCTTATATCTGACACCACCAGAAGTGAAAACATAACATGATCTTATATCTGACACCAACAGAAATGAAAACATAACATGATCTTATATTTGACACCACCAGAAGCGAAAACATAGCATGATCTTATATCTGACACCAGCAGAAGTGAAAACATAACATGATCTTATATCTGACACCAACAGAAGTGAAAACATAACATGATCTTATATCAGCCACTACCAGCAGTGAAAACATTATATGATCTTATATCTGACACCAGCAGAAGTGAAAACATAGCATGATCTTATATCTGACACCACCAGAAGTGAAAACATAACATGATCTTATATCTGACACCACCAGAAGTGAAAACATAGCATGATCTTATATCTGACACCACCAGAAATGAAAACATAAGATGATCTTATATCTGACACCACCAGAAATGAAAACATAACATGATCTTATATCTAACACCACCAGAAGTGAAAACATAACATGATCTTATATCTGACACCAGTAGAAGTGAACACATAACATGATCTTATATCTAACACCACCAGAAGTGAAAACATAACATGATCTTATATCTGACACCACCAGAAGTGAAAACATAACATGATCTTATATCCGACACCAGCAGAAGTGAAAACATAACATGATCTTATATCTGACACCAGCAGAAGTGAAAATATAGCATGATCTTATATCTGACACCACCAGAAGTGAAAACATAACATGATCTTATATCTGACACCAGCAGAAGTGAAAACATAACATGATCTTATATCTGAAACCAGCAGAAGTGAAAACATAACATGATCTTATATCTGACACCACCAGATGTGAAAACATAACATGATCGTATATCTGACACCACCAAAAGTGAAATAATAACATGATCTTATATCTGACACTACCAGAAGTGAAAATATAACATGATCTTCTATCTGACACCACCAGAAGTGAAAACATAACATGATCTTATATCTAACACCACCAGAAGTGAAAATATAACATGATCTTATATCTGACACTATCAGAAGTGAAAACATAACATGATCTTATATCTAACACCAGCAGAAGTGAAAACATAACATGATCTTATAGCTGACCGCAAGAAGTGAAAACATAACATGATCTTATAGCTAACACTACCATAAATGAAAATATAACATGATCTTATATCTGACACCACCAGAACTGAAAACATAACAAGATCTTATATCTGACACCACTAGAAGTGAAAATAAAACATGATCTTATATCTAACACCAACAGAAGTGAAAACATAACATGATCTTATATCTGACACCACCAAAAGTGAAAACATAACATGATCTTATATCTGCTACCACCAGAAGTGAAAACATAACATGATCATATATCTGACACCAGCAGAAGTGAAAACATAACATGATCTTATATCTGCCACTACCAGCAGTGAAAACATTATATGATCTTATATCTGACACCACCAGAAGTGAAAACATAACATCATCTTATATCTGACACCAACAGAAGTGAAAACATAACATGATCTTATATCTGCCACTACCAGCAGTGAAAACATTATATGATCTTATATCTGACACCAGCAGAAGTGAAAACATAACATGATCTTATATCTGACACTATCAGAAGTGAAAACATAACATGATCTTATATCTGACACTACCAGAAGTGAAAACATAACATGATCTTATATCTGACACCACCAGAAGTGAAAACATAACATGATCTTATATATGACACCACCAGAAGTGAAAACATAACATGATCTTATATCTAACACCAGCAGAAGTGAAAACATCACATGATCTTATAACTGACCGCCAGAAGTGAAAACATAACATGATCTTATATCTAACACCACCAGAAGTGAAAACATAACATGATCTTATATCTAACACCACCAGAAGTTAAAACATAACATGATCTTATTTCTAACACCACCAGAAGTGAAAATATAACATGATCTTATATCTAACACCACCAGAAGTGAAAACATAACATGATCTTATATCTGAAACCACCAGAAGTGAAAACATAACATGATCTTATATCCGACACCACCAGAAGTGAAAACATAACATGATCTTATATCTGACACCACCAGAAGTGAAAACATAACATGATCTTATATCTGACACCAGCAGAAGTGAAAACATAACATGATCTTATATCTGACACCAGCAGAAGTGAAAAACATGACATGATCTTATATCTGACACCAGCAGAAGTGAAAATATAGCATGATCTTATATCTGACACCACCAGAAGTGAAAACATAGCATGATCTTATATCTGACACCACCAGAAATGAAAACATAAGATGATCTTATATCTGACACCACCAGAAATGAAAACATAACATGATCTTATATCTAACACCAGCAGAAGTGAAAACATAACATGATCTTATATCTGACACCAGTAGAAGTGAACACATAACATGATCTTATATCTAACACCACCAGAAGTGAAAACATAACATGATCTTATATCTGACACCACCAGAAGTGAAAACATAACATGATCTTATATCCGACACCACCAGAAGTGAAAACATAACATGATCTTATATCTGACACCAGCAGAAGTGAAAACATAACATGATCTTATATCTGACACCAGCAGAAGTGAAAATATAGCATGATCTTATATCTGACACCACCAGAAGTGAAAACATAACATGATCTTATATCTGACACCAGCAGAAGTGAAAACATAACATGATCTTATATTTGAAACCAGCAGAAGTGAAAACATAACATGATCTTATATCTGACACCACCAGATGTGAAAACATAACATGATCGTATATCTGACACCACCAGAAGTGAAAACATAACATGATCATATATCTGACACCAGCAGAAGTGAAAACATAACATGATCTTATATCTGACACCAGCAGAAGTGAAAAACATGACATGATCTTATATCTGACACCAGCAGAAGTGAAAATATAGCATGATCTTATATCTGACACCACCAGAAGTGAAAACATAACATGATCTTATATCTGACACCACCAGAAATGAAAACATAAGATGATCTTATATCTGACACCACCAGAAATGAAAACATAACATGATCTTATATCTAACACCACCAGAAGTGAAAACATAACATGATCTTATATCTGACACCAGTAGAAGTGAACACATAACATGATCTTATATCTAACACCACCAGAAGTGAAAACATAACATGATCTTATATCTGACACCACCAGAAGTGAAAACATAACATGATCTTATATCCGACACCACCAGAAGTGAAAACATAACATGATCTTATATCCGACACCAGCAGAAGTGAAAACATAACATGATCTTATATCTGACACCAGCAGAAGTGAAAATATAGCATGATCTTATATCTGACACCACCAGAAGTGAAAACATAACATGATCTTATATCTGACACCAGCAGAAGTGAAAACATAACATGATCTTATATTTGAAACCAGCAGAAGTGAAAACATAACATGATCTTATATCTGACACCACCAGATGTGAAAACATAACATGATCGTATATCTGACACCACCAAAAGTGAAATAATAACATGATCTTATATCTGACACTACCAGAAGTGAAAATATAACATGATCTTTTATCTGACACCACCAGAAGTGAAAACATAACATGATCTTATATCTAACACCAGCAGAAGTGAAAATATAACATGATCTTATATCTGACACTATCAGAAGTGAAAACATAACATGATCTTATATCTAACACCAGCAGAAGTGAAAATATAACATGATCTTATAGCTGACCGCAAGAAGTGAAAACATAACATGATCTTATAGCTAACACTACCATAAGTGAAAATATAACATGATCTTATATCTGACACCACCAGAACTGAAAACATAACAAGATCTTATATCTGACACCACTAGAAGTGAAAATAAAACATGATCTTATATCTAACACCAACAGAAGTGAAAACATAACATGATCTTATATCTGACACCACCAAAAGTGAAAACATAACATGATCTTATATCTGCTACCACCAGAAGTGAAAACATAACATGATCATATATCTGACACCAGCAGAAGTGAAAACATAACATGATCTTATATCTGCCACCACCAGAAGTGAAAACATAACATCATCTTATATCTGACACCAACAGAAATGAAAACATAACATGATCTTATATCTGAAACCACCAGAAGTGAAAACATAGCATGATCTTATATCTGACACTACCAGAAGTGAAAACATAACATGATCTTATATCTGACACCACCAGAAGTGAAAACATAAGATGATCTTATATCTAACACTACCAGAAGTGAAAACATAACATGATCTTATATCTGACACCACCAGAAGTGAAAACATAACATGATCTTATATCTGACACCACCAGAAGTGAAAACATAACATGATCTTATATCTGACACCACCAGAAATGAAAACATAACATCATCTTATATCTGACACTACCAGAAGTGAAAACATAACATCATTTTATATCTGACACTACCAGAAGTGAAAACATAACATGATCTTATATCTGACACTACCAGAAGTGAAAACATAACATGATCTTATATCTGACACCACCAGAAATGAAAACATAACATGATCTTATATCCGACACCACCAGAAGTGAAAACATAACATGACCTTATATCTGACACCACCAGAAGTGAAAACATAACATGATCTTATATCTGACACCACCAGAAGTGAAAACATAACATGATCTTATATCTAACACCACCAGAAGTGAAAACATAACATGATCTTATATCTGACACCACCAGAAGTGAAAACATAACATGATCTTATATCCGACACCAGCAGAAGTGAAAACATAACATGATCTTATATCTGACACCAGCAGAAGTGATAATATAGCATGATCTTATATCTGACACCACCAGAAGTGAAAACATAACATGATCTTATATCTGACACCACCAGAAGTGAAAACATAACATGATCTTATATCTGAAACCAGCAGAAGTGAAAACATAACATGATCTTATATCTGACACCACCAAAAGTGAAAACATAACATGATCTTATATCTGACACCACCAGAAGTGAAAATATAACATGATCTTCTATCTGACACCACCAGAAGTGAAAACATAACATGATCTTATATCTAACACCACCAGAAGTGAAAATATAACATGATCTTATATCTGACACTATCAGAAGTGAAAACATAACATGATCTTATATCTAACACCAGCAGAAGTGAAAACATAACATGATCTTATAGCTGACCGCCAGAAGTGAAAACATAACATGATCTTATAGCTAACACTACCATAAGTGAAAATATAACATGATCTTATATCTGACACCACCAGAACTGAAAACATAACAAGATCTTATATCTGACACCACTAAAAGTGAAAATAAAACATGATCTTATATCTAACACCAACAGAAGTGAAAACATAACATGATCTTATATCTGACACCACCAAAAGTGAAAACATAACATGATCTTATATCTGCTACCACCAGAAGTGAAAACATAACATGATCATATATCTGACACCAGCAGAAGTGAAAACATAACATGATCTTATATCTGCCACCACCAGAAGTGAAAACATAACATCATCTTATATCTGACACCAACAGAAATGAAAACATAACATGATCTTATATCTGAAACCACCAGAAGTGAAAACATAGCATGATCTTATATCTGACACTACCAGAAGTGAAAACATAACATGATCTTATATCTTACACCACCAGAAGTGAAAACATAAGATGATCTTATATTTGACACCAGCAGAAGTTATGAAGCAACATGCCAATAAAACAATAATAATGATAAAAAAAAAACGCCAATAATTTCCATTACAAAAAGATAATCAATTATATACTACTGAAAAACTGAGTGGGAAGTCGATCATAGCTGGTCATTGACTGTAATTTGTAAATTAGAAGGAAGTCATTTCTAAACTGAATATTAAAATACCACACATACCCTGAAGGAACCAATAAACAGCAATGCCTTACATACCTTGATGGAACCAATGACCAACAATACGAAATATACCCTAAAGGAACCAAGGACCAACAATACCACACACACCCTGAAGGAACTAATGACCAATAATACCACACACCCTGAAGGAACTAATGACCAATAATACCACACACACCCTGAAGGAACTAATGACCAATTATACCACACACACCCTGAAGGAACTAATGACCAATAATACCACACACACCCTGAAGGAACTAATGACCAATAATACCACACACACCCTGAAGGAACTAATGACCAATGATACCACACACACCCTGAAGGAACTAATGACCAATAATACCACACACACCCTGAAGGAACTAATGACCAATAATACCACACACACCATGAAGGAACTAATGACCAATAATACCACACACACCCTGAAGGAACTAATGACCAATAATACCACACATACCCTGAAGGAACTGATAAACAACAATGCCTTACACACCTTGATGGAACCAATGACCAACAATACGAAATATACCCTAACGGAACCAAGGACCAACAATACCACACATATCCTGAAGGAACTAATGACCAATAATACCACACACACTGAAGGAACTAATGACCAATAATACCACACACACCATGAAGGAACTAATGACCAATAATACCACACACACCCTGAAGAAACAAATGACCAATAATACCACACACACCATGAAGGAACTAATGACCAATAATACCACACACATCATGAAGGAACTAATGACCAATAATACCACACACCCTGAAGGAACTAATGACCAATAATACCACACACCCTGAAGGAACTAATGACCAATAATACCACACACACCCTGAAAGAACTAATGACCAATAATACCACACACACCCTGAAGGAACCAATGACCAATAATACCACACACACCCTGAAGGAACTAATGACCAATAATACCACACATCCTGAAGGAACTAATGACCAATAATATCACACACCCTGAAGGAACTAATGACCAATAATACCACACACACCCTGAAAGAACTAATGACCAATAATATCACACACACCCTGAAGGAACTAATGACCAATAATACCACACACCCTGAAGGAACTAATGACCAATAATACCATACACACCCTGAAGGAACTAATGCCCAATAATACCATACACACCCTGAAGGAACTAATGACCAATAATACCACACATACCCTGAAGGAACTAATGACCAATAATACCACACACACCATGAAGGAACTAATGACCAATAATACCACACACACCCTGAAGGAACTAATGACCAATAATACCACACACCTATCCTGAAGGAACCAATGACCAATAATACCACACACCCTGAAGGAACTAATGACCAATAATACCACACACCTTGAAGGAACTAATGACCAATAATACCACACACCTATCCTGAAGGAACCAATGACCAATAATACCACACACCCTGAAGGAACTAATGACCAATAATACCACACACCCTGAAGGAACTAATGACCAATAATACCACACACACCATGAAGGAACTAATGACCAATAATACCACACACACCCTGAAGGAACTAATGACCAATAATACCACACACCTATCCTGAAGGAACCAATGACCAATAATACCACACACCCTGAAGGAACTAATGACCAATAATACCACACATACCCTGAAGGAACTGATAAACAACAATGCCTTACATACCTTGATGGAACCAATGACCAGCAATACGAAATATACCCTGACGGAACCAAGGACCAACAATACCACACATACCCTGAAGGAACTAATGACCAATAATACCACACACCCTGAAGGAACTAATGACCAATAATACCACACACACCATGAAGGAACTAATGACCAATAATACCACACACCTTGAAGGAACCAAGGACCAACAATACCACACATACCCTGAAGGAACCAAGGATCAACAATACCACACCCCCTGAAGGAACTAATGACCAATAATACCACACACCCTGAAGGAACCAAGGAAAAAATAACAACACACCTATCCTGAAGGAACTAATGACCAACAATATAGGATCATCAATTTTACTATGTTAGATTACACTAATATATAGCCTGCTATAAATAAAATATATAAACCACGAAAAACTAAGAAATTAAGAACGTTGAGAATAATTAATATAAATGGTATAATCAGTAACTATGTCTACCATTATGAATGAAAATGCCTGTTTTTAATTACACTTATTGGGATATATTGTGAGATTGCTTATCAATGTTGTGTGTTATGACTCCTGTTACAGGATGTAATCAGAAATCCATTCAATGTAAGAAAATCATCTCTTATAATAGTTTTTATCGTATATCGATGACTTCCGAATATTTAACAAGAAAAACACAATTGATATTTACGTATAAATAAACGGACATAAAATATATATTACTAGATCTCAAAGTATGACATCTTACAGAAGAAACAATGAAACTGAACCGAGAACAACAACAGCCTGTTTGATTAAATATAAAGTATGACATCTTACAGAAGAAACAATGAAACTGAACCGAGAACAACAACAGCCTGTTTGATTCAATATAAAGTATGACATCTTACAGAAGAAACAATGAAACTGAACCGAGAACAACAACAGCCTGTTTGATTAAATATAAAGTATGACATCTTACAGAAGAAACAATGAAACTGAACCGAGAACAACAACAGCCTGTTTGATTAAATATAAAGTATGACATCTTACAGAAGAAACAATGAAACTGAACCGAGAACAACAACAGCCTGTTTGATTCAATATAAAGTATGACATCTTACAGAAGAAACAATGAAACTGAACCGAGAACAACAACAGCCTGTTTGATTCAATATAAAGTATGACATCTTACAGAAGAAACAATGAAACTGAACCGAGAACAACAACAGCCTGTTTGATTCAATATAAAGTATGACATCTTACAGAAGAAACAATGAAACTGAACCGAGAACAACAACAGCCTGTTTGATTCAATATAAAGTATGACATCTTAGAGAAGAAACAATGAAACTGAACCGAGAACAACAACAGCCTGTTTGATTCAATATAAAGTATGACATCTTACAGAAGAAACAATGAAACTGAACAGAGAACAACAACAGCCTGTTTGATTAAATATAAAGTATGACATCTTACAGAAGAAACAATGAAACTGAACCGAGAACAACAACAGCCTGTTTGATTAAATATAAAGTATGACATCTTACAGAAGAAACAATGAAACTGAACCGAGAACAACAACAGCCTGTTTGATTCAATATAAAGTATGACATCTAACAGAAGAAACAATGAAACTGAACCGAGAACAACAACAGCCTGTTTGATTAAATATAAAGTATGACATCTTACAGAAGAAACAATGAAACTGAACCGAGAACAACAACAGCCTGTTTGATTAAATATAAAGTATGACATCTTACAGAAGAAACAATGAAACTGAACCGAGAACAACAACAGCCTGTTTGATTAAATATAAAGTATGACATCTTACAGAAGAAACAATGAAACTGAACCGAGAACAACAACAGCCTGTTTGATTCAATATAAAGTATGACATCTTACAGAAGAAACAATGAAACTGAACCGAGAACAACAACAGTCTGTTTGATTCAATATAAAGTATGACATCTTACAGAAGAAACAATGAAACTGAACCGAGAACAACAACAGCCTGTTTGATTAAATATAAAGTATGACATCTTACAGAAGAAACAATGAAACTGAACCGAGAACAACAACAGCCTGTTTGATTAAATATAAAGTATGACATCTTACAGAAGAAACAATGAAACTGAACCGAGAACAACAACAGCCTGTTTGATTAAATATAAAGTATGACATCTTACAGAAGAAACAATGAAACTGAACCGAGAACAACAACAACCTGTTTGATTAAATATAAAGTATGACATCTTACAGAAGAAACAATGAAACTGAACCGAGAACAACAACAGCCTGTTTGATTAAATATAAAGTATGACATCTTACAGAAGAAACAATGAAACTGAACCGAGAACAACAACAGCCTGTTTGATTAAATATAAAGTATGACATCTTACAGAAGAAACAATGAAACTGAACCGAGAACAACAACAGTCTGTTTGATTCAATATAAAGTATGACATCTTACAGAAGAAACAATGAAACTGAACCGAGAACAACAACAGCCTGTTTGATTAAATATAAAGTATGACATCTTACAGAAGAAACAATGAAGCTGAACCGAGAACAACAACAGCCTGTTTGATTAAATATAAAGTATGACATCTTACAGAAGAAACAATGAAACTGAACCGAGAACAACAACAGCCTGTTTGATTAAATATAAAGTATGACATCTTACAGAAGAAACAATGAAACTGAACCGAGAACAACAACAGTCTGTTTGATTAAATATAAAGTATGACATCTTACAGAAGAAACAATGAAACTGAACCGAGAACAACAACAGTCTGTTTGATTAAATATAAAGTATGACATCTTACAGAAGAAACAATGAAACTGAACCGAGAACAACAACAGCCTGTTTGATTAAATATAAAGTATGACATCTTACAGAAGAAACAATGAAACTGAACGGAGAACAACAACAGCCTGTTTGATTAAATATAAAGTATGACATCTTACAGAAGAAACAATGAAACTGAACCGAGAACAACAACAGCCTGTTTGATTAAATATAAAGTATGACATCTTACAGAAGAAACAATGAAACTGAACCGAGAATAACAACAGTCTGTTTGATTAAATATAAAGTATGACATCTTACAAAAGAAACAATGAAACTGAACCGAGAACAACAACAGTCTGTTTGATTCAATATAAAGTATGACATCTTACAGAAGAAACAATGAAACTGAACCGAGAACAACAACAGTCTGTTTGATTAAATATAAAGTATGACATCTTACAGAAGAAACAATGAAACTGAACCGAGAACAACAACAGCCTGTTTGATTCAATATAAAGTATGACATCTTACAGAAGAAACAATGAAACTGAACCGAGAACAACAACAGCCTGTTTGATTAAATATAAAGTATGACATCTTACAGAAGAAACAATGAAACTGAACCGAGAACAACAACAGCCTGTTTGATTAAATATAAAGTATGACATCTTACAGAAGAAACAATGAAACTGAACCGAGAACAACAACAGTCTGTTTGATTCAATATAAAGTATGACATCTTACAGAAGAAACAATGAAACTGAACCGAGAACAACAACAGCCTGTTTGATTAAATATAAAGTATGACATCTTACAGAAGAAACAATGAAGCTGAACCGAGAACAACAACAGCCTGTTTGATTAAATATAAAGTATGACATCTTACAGAAGAAACAATGAAACTGAACCGAGAACAACAACAGCCTGTTTGATTAAATATAAAGTATGACATCTTACAGAAGAAACAATGAAACTGAACCGAGAACAACAACAGTCTGTTTGATTAAATATAAAGTATGACATCTTACAGAAGAAACAATGAAACTGAACCGAGAACAACAACAGTCTGTTTGATTAAATATAAAGTATGACATCTTACAGAAGAAACAATGAAACTGAACCGAGAACAACAACAGCCTGTTTGATTAAATATAAAGTATGACATCTTACAGAAGAAACAATGAAACTGAACCGAGAACAACAACAGCCTGTTTGATTAAATATAAAGTATGACATCTTACAGAAGAAACAATGAAACTGAACCGAGAACAACAACAGCCTGTTTGATTAAATATAAAGTATGACATCTTACAGAAGAAACAATGAAACTGAACCGAGAATAACAACAGTCTGTTTGATTAAATATAAAGTATGACATCTTACAAAAGAAACAATGAAACTGAACCGAGAACAACAACAGTCTGTTTGATTCAATATAAAGTATGACATCTTACAGAAGAAACAATGAAACTGAACCGAGAACAACAACAGTCTGTTTGATTAAATATAAAGTATGACATCTTACAGAAGAAACAATGAAACTGAACCGAGAACAACAACAGCCTGTTTGATTCAATATAAAGTATGACATCTTACAGAAGAAACAATGAAACTGAACCGAGAACAACAACAGCCTGTTTGATTCAATATACAGTATGACATCTTACAGAAGAAACAATGAAACTGAACCGAGAACAACAACAGTCTGTTTGATTAAATATAAAGTATGACATCTTACAGAAGAAACAATGAAACTGAACCGAGAACAACAACAGCCTGTTTGATTCAATATAAAGTATGACATCTTACAGAAGAAACAATGAAACTGAACCGAGAACAACAACAGCCTGTTTGATTAAATATAAAGTATGACATCTTACAGAAGAAACAATGAAACTGAACCGAGAACAACAACAGCCTGTTTGATTAAATATAAAGTATGACATCTTACAGAAGAAACAATGAAACTGAACCGAGAACAACAACAGCCTGTTTGATTCAATATAAAGTATGACATCTTACAGAAGAAACAATGAAACTGAACCGAGAACAACAACAGCCTGTTTGATTAAATATAAAGTATGACATCTTACAGAAGAAACAATGAAACTGAACCGAGAACAACAACAGCCTGTTTGATTAAATATAAAGTATGACATCTTACAGAAGAAACAATGAAACTGAACCGAGAACAGCAACAGCCTGTTTGATTCAATATAAAGTATGACATCTTACAGAAGAAACAATGAAACTGAACCGAGAACAACAACAGCCTGTTTGATTAAATATAAAGTATGACATCTTACAGAAGAAACAATGAAACTGAACCGAGAACAACAACAGCCTGTTTGATTAAATATAAAGTATGACATCTTACAGAAGAAACAATGAAACTGAACCGAGAACAACAACAGCCTGTTTGATTAAATATAAAGTATGACATCTTACAGAAGAAACAATGAAACTGAACCGAGAACAACAACAGCCTGTTTGTTTCAATATAAAGTATGACATCTTACAGAAGAAACAATGAAACTGAACCGAGAACAACAACAGCCTGTTTGATTAAATATAAAGTATGACATCTTACAGAAGAAACAATGAAACTGAACCGAGAACAACAACAGCCTGTTTGATTCAATATAAAGTATGACATCTTACAGAAGAAACAATGAAACTGAACCGAGAACAACAACAGCCTGTTTGATTCAATATAAAGTATGACATCTTACAGAAGAAACAATGAAACTGAATCGAGAACAACAACAGCCTGTTTGATTAAATATAAAGTATGACATCTTACAGAAGAAACAATGAAACTGAACCGAGAACAACAACAGCCTGTTTGATTCAATATAAAGTATGACATCTTACAGAAGAAACAATGAAACTGAACCGAGAAAAACAACAGTCTGTTTGATTCAATATAAAGTATGACATCTTACAGAAGAAACAATGAAACTGAACCGAGAACAACAACAGCCTGTTTGATTAAAAATAAAGTATGACATCTTACAGAAGAAACAATGAAACTGAACCGAGAACAACAACAGCCTGTTTGATTAAATATAAAGTATGACATCTTACAGAAGAAACAATGAAACTGAACCGAGAACAACAACAGCCTGTTTGATTAAATATAAAGTATGACATCTTACAGAAGAAACAATGAAACTGAACCGAGAATAACAACAGTCTGTTTGATTAAATATAAAGTATGACATCTTACAAAAGAAACAATGAAACTGAACCGAGAACAACAACAGTCTGTTTGATTAAATATAAAGTATGACATCTTACAGAAGAAACAATGAAACTGAACCGAGAACAACAACAGTCTGTTTGATTAAATATAAAGTATGACATCTTACAGAAGAAACAATGAAACTGAACCGAGAACAACAACAGCCTGTTTGATTCAATATAAAGTATGACATCTTACAGAAGAAACAATGAAACTGAACCGAGAACAACAACAGCCTGTTTGATTAAATATAAAGTATGACATCTTACAGAAGAAACAATGAAACTGAACCGAGAACAACAACAGTCTGTTTGATTCAATATAAAGTATGACATCTTACAGAAGAAACAATGAAACTGAACCGAGAACAACAACAGCCTGTTTGATTAAATATAAAGTATGACATCTTACAGAAGAAACAATGAAACTGAACCGAGAACAACAACAGCCTGTTTGATTCAATATAAAGTATGACATCTTACAGAAGAAACAATGAAACTGAACCGAGAACAACAACAGCCTGTTTGATTAAATATAAAGTATGACATCTTACAGAAGAAACAATGAAACTGAACCGAGAACAACAACAGCCTGTTTGTTTTAATATAAAGTATGACATCTTACAGAAGAAACAATGAAACTGAACCGAGAACAACAACAGCCTGTTTGATTCAATATAAAGTATGACATCTTACAGAAGAAACAATGAAACTGAACCGAGAACAACAACAGCCTGTTTGATTAAATATAAAGTATGACATCTTACAGAAGAAACAATGAAACTGAACCGAGAACAACAACAGCCTGTTTGATTCAATATAAAGTATGACATCTTACAGAAGAAACAATGAAACTGAACCGAGAACAACAACAGCCTGTTTGATTAAATATAAAGTATGACATCTTACAGAAGAAACAATGAAACTGAACCGAGAACAACAACAGCCTGTTTGATTCAATATAAAGTATGACATCTTACAGAAGAAACAATGAAACTGAACCGAGAACAACAACAGCCTGTTTGATTCAATATAAAGTATGACATCTTACAGAAGAAACAATGAAACTGAACCGAGAACAACAACAGCCTGTTTGATTCAATATAAAGTATGACATCTTACAGAAGAAACAATGAAACTGAACCGAGAACAACAACAGCCTGTTTGATTCAATATAAAGTATGACATCTTACAGAAGAAACAATGAAACTGAACCGAGAACAACAACAGCCTGTTTGATTCAATATAAAGTATGACATCTTACAGAAGAAACAATGAAACTGAACCGAGAAAAACAACAGTCTGTTTGATTCAATATAAAGTATGACATCTTACAGAAGAAACAATGAAACTGAACCGAGAACAACAACAGCCTGTTTGATTAAATATAAAGTATGACATCTTACAGAAGAAACAATGAAACTGAACCGAGAACAACAACAGCCTGTTTGATTCAATATAAAGTATGACATCTTACAGAAGAAACAATGAAACTGAACCGAGAACAACAACAGCCTGTTTGATTAAATATAAAGTATGACATCTTACAGAAGAAACAATGAAACTGAACCGAGAACAACAACAGCCTGTTTGATTCAATATAAAGTATGACATCTTACAGAAGAAACAATGAAACTGAACCGAGAACAACAACAGCCTGTTTGATTAAATATAAAGTATGACATCTTACAGAAGAAACAATGAAACTGAACCGAGAACAACAACAGCCTGTTTGATTCAATATAAAGTATGACATCTTACAGAAGAAACAATGAAACTGAACCGAGAACAACAACAGCCTGTTTGATTAAATATAAAGTATGACATCTTACAGAAGAAACAATGAAACTGAACCGAGAACAACAACAGCCTGTTTGATTCAATATAAAGTATGACATCTTACAGAAGAAACAATGAAACTGAACCGAGAACAACAACAGCCTGTTTGATTAAATATAAAGTATGACATCTTACAGAAGAAACAATGAAACTGAACCGAGAACAACAACAGCCTGTTTGATTCAATATAAAGTATGACATCTTACAGAAGAAACAATGAAACTGAACCGAGAACAACAACAGCCTGTTTGATTAAATATAAAGTATGACATCTTACAGAAGAAACAATGAAACTGAACCGAGAACAACAACAGCCTGTTTGATTCAATATAAAGTATGACATCTTACAGAAGAAACAATGAAACTGAACCGAGAACAACAACAGCCTGTTTGATTAAATATAAAGTATGACATCTTACAGAAGAAACAATGAAACTGAACCGAGAACAACAACAGCCTGTTTGATTCAATATAAAGTATGACATCTTACAGAAGAAACAATGAAACTGAACCGAGAACAACAACAGCCTGTTTGATTAAATATAAAGTATGACATCTTACAGAAGAAACAATGAAACTGAACCGAGAACAACAACAGCCTGTTTGATTAAATATAAAGCATAATGACGATCGCCAACTATACAAATTAGAAGAAAAAATCTTGATCATTCTTGTAGTCAGGATGCAGATTTTAATATAAAAAAATATCAACCCTCGTACAACACGAACTCACATAAACAAAGGACCCATCCAATACGAAACCACACGCAAAGGACCCACAGAAGACGAACACACACACAACCACCCACAAAACAGAAACATACACACGACGGAACACAGAACACGAACACACACAAAGGACCCACACAACACAAACATACACATGACGGCCAACAGAACACGAACACACACACAAAGAACCGCCACAGAGCACAAACATACACGCAAAGGACATACAGAGCACGAACACACACACACACACACACACAAAGAACCACCCACAGAACACAAACATACAAACGACGGAACACAGAACACGAACACACACACAAAGGACCCACAGAACACAAACATACACGCAAAGGACATACAGAGCACGAACACACACACACAAAGAACCACCCACAGAACACTAACATACACAAGACGGAACACAGAACACAAACACACACACAACGGACCCACAGAACACGATCATACACACAAAGGACCAACAGAGCACAAAGGACCACAGAACACGAACCCACACACAAAGGACCACATAACATGAACACACACAAAGGACCCACAGAACACGAACACACATAAAGGACCTTCAGAACACGGACACACACACGACGGACCACATAACACGGACACACACACACAAAGGACCCACAGAACATGGACATACACACGAAGGACCACAGAACACGGACATACACGCGACGGACCACAGAACACGAACACACCCAAAGAACCCACAGAACACGGACATACAGACGACGGACCACATAACACAAACATACACAAGAGACCACAGAACATGGAGACACACACACAAAAAACCACAACACAAAGCCACAAACAAAGGACCACAACACAAAGCCACAAACAGAACACAAACACACACACGGACCACATAATAGAACCTCACACACAAAGAACCCACAGACCAGAACCTTACACACAAAGTACCCACAGAGCACAAACCTACACACAAAGAACCCACAGAGCACAAACTTACACGCAAAGGACATACAGAATACAAACACACACACGAAGGACCACATAATAGAACCTCACACACAAAGAACCCACAGAGCACAAACTTACACACAAAGAACATACAGAATACAAACACACACACGAAGGACCACATAATTGAACATGACACACAAAGAACCCACAGAGCACAAACTTACATACAAAGGACATACAGAATACAAACACACACACGAAGGACCACATAATAGAACCTCACACACAAAGAACTCACAGAGCACAAACTTACATACAAAGGACATACAGAATACAAACACACACACGAAGGACCACATACTAGAACCTCACACACAAAGAACCCACAGAGCACAAACTTACATACAAAGGACATACAGAATACAAAGACACACACGAAGGACCACATAATAGAACATGACACATAAAGAACCCACAGAGCACAAACTTACACACAAAGAACCCACAGGGCACAAACCTACACACAAAGAACCCACAGAGCACAAACTTACACGCAAAGGACATACAGAATACAAACACACACACGAAGGACCACATAATAGAACCTCACACACAAAGAACCTACAGAGCACAAACTTACATACAAAGGACATACAGAATACAAACACACACACGAAGGACCACATAATAGAACATGACACACAAAGAACCCACAGAGCACAAACTTACACACAAAGAACCCACAGAGCACAAACTTACACACAAAGGACATACAGAATACAAACTTACACGCAAAGGACATACAGAATACAAACTTACACGCAAAGGACCACAGAATAGAACCTCACACACAAAGAACCCACAGAGCACAAACTTACATACAAAGGACATACATAATACAAACACACACACGAAGAACCACATAATAGAACCTCACACACAAAGAACTCACAGAGCACAAACGTACACACAAAGGACATACAGAATACAAACACTAGGTCTATGCTAGGTCTACTTATAGTACAACATAGTGTACTTTATATGCTAATGTCAAGAGATTGTGGACGAATTGACTGACACGTACGTCTGTTGAACGAATTATAATATTTACATAAAAATTACCAATCTGACATGAGGGGAAAAAAAGACAAATACTACATTTCCTTTATAATCGACATTGGTCTATATTATTGTCAAATGGGTTCTATTAGATCCAATCCAGCCCAATCCGTGACCATCAATGTTAGTATTATTCCTATTGTTTTGGCAAGAAGGAAAATCTTAATAAACCAAACAATTTGTCATTCATGATTTCCGACAAGTATTAATGGATTATGCTAAGCTGTTTGTGGTACGAAAGTTCTGGAAATTATAGACCACAATCCATTCGACATCACGCCTGTTTAAGTACACTGACACGAGTTCATTAACAGTAAAAGCTATACATAATTGACTCCAGGAACTGCTTTCTATTCTGAAGCACCTGAGTTCACCCCGGATTTTCTTCGGGCTTGTGTTGCTCAATCATTAGTTTTCTATGTGGCGTTTTGTGTTATCATTGTTCTTTTTCATTTTTCATTTGACCATTGTATTGTCTGTGATTTACAGCTTCTGATGTATCATTGTTCTTTTTCATTTTTCATTTGACCATTGTATTGTCTGTGATTTACAACTTCTGATGTATCAGTGTTCTTTTTCATTTTTCATTTGACCATTGTATTTTCTGTGATTTACAGCTTCTGATGTATCAGTGTTCTTTTTCATTTTTCATTTGACCATTGTATTGTGTGTGATTTACAGCTTCTGATGTATCAGTGTTCTTTTTCATTTTTCATTTGACCATTGTATTGTGTGTGATTTACAGCTTCTGATGTATCAGTGTTCTGTTTAATTTTTCATTTGACCATTGTATTGTCTGTGATTTACAGCTTTTGATGTATCAGTGTTCTTTTTCATTTTTCATTTGACCATTGTATTGTGTGTGATTTACAGCTTCTGATGTATCAGTGTTCTGTTTAATTTTTCATTTGACCATTGTATTGTCTGTGATTTACAGCTTTTGATGTATCAGTGTTCTTTTTCATTTTTCATTTGACCATTGTATTTTCTGTGATTTACAGCTTCTGATGTATCATTGTTCTTTTTCATTTTTCATTTGACGATTGTATTTTCTGTGATTTACAGCTTCTGATGTATCAGTGTTCTTTTTCATTTTTCATTTGACCATTGCATTTTCTGTGATTTACAGCTTCTGATGTATCATTGTTCTTTTTAATTTTTAATTTTTCATTCGACCATTGTATTGTCTGTGATTTACAACTTCTGATGTATCATTGTTCTTTTTCATTTTTCATTTGACCATTGTATTTTCTGTGATTTACAGCTTCTGATGTATCAGTGTTCTTTTTCATTTTTCATTTGACCATTGTATTGTCTGTGATTTACAGCTTCTGATGTATCATTGTTCTTTTTCATTTTTCATTTGACTATTGTATTGTCTGTGATTAACAGCTTCTGATGTATCATTGTCCTTTTTCATTTTTCATTTGACCATTGCATTGTCTGTGATTTACAGCTTCTGATGTATCAGTGTTCTGTTTAATTTTTCATTTGACCATTGTATTGTCTGTGATTTACAGCTTTTGATGTATCAGTGTTCTTTTTCATTTTTCATTTGACCATTGTATTTTCTGTGATTTACAGCTTCTGATGTATCATTGTTCTTTTTCATTTTTCATTTGACGATTGTATTTTCTGTGATTTACAGCTTCTGATGTATCAGTGTTCTTTTTCATTTTTCATTTGACCATTGCATTTTCTGTGATTTACAGCTTCTGATGTATCATTGTTCTTTTTCATTTTTCATTTTTCATTTGACCATTGTATTGTCTGTGATTTACAACTTCTGATGTATCATTGTTCTTTTTCATTTTTCATTTGACCATTGTATTTTCTGTGATTTACAGCTTCTGATGTATCAGTGTTCTTTTTCATTTTTCATTTGACCATTGTATTGTCTGTGATTTACAGCTTCTGATGTATCATTGTTCTTTTTCATTTTTCATTTGACCATTGTATTGTCTGTGATTAACAGCTTCTGATGTATCATTGTTCTTTTTCATTTTTCATTTGACGATTGTATTTTCTGTGATTTACAGCTTCTGATGTATCATTGTTCTGTTTCATTTTTCATTTGACCATTGTATTTTCTGTGATTTACAGCTTCTGATGTATCATTGTTCTTTTTCATTTTTCATTTGACCATTGTATTTTCTGTGATTTACAGCTTCTGATGTATCATTGTTCTTTTTCATTTTTCATTGGACCATTGCATTGGCTGTGATTTACAGCATCTGATGTATCAGTGTTCTTTTTCATTTTTTATTTGACCATTGCATTGTTTGTGATTTACAGCATCTGATGTATCAGTGTTCTTTTTCATTTTTTATTTGACCATTGCATTGTTTGTGATTTACAGCTTCTGATGTATCATTGTTCTTTTTCATTTGACCATTGTATTGTCTGTGATTTACAGCTTTTGATGTATCATTGTTCTTTTTCATTTTTCATTTGACCATTGTATTTTCTGTGATTTACAGCTTCTGATGTATCATTGTTCTTTTTCATTTTTCATTTGACCATTGAATTGTCTGTGATTTACAGCTTTTAATGTATCAGTGTTCTTTTTCATTTTTCATTTGACCATTGCATTGTCTATGATTTACAGCTTCTGATGTATCATTGTTCTTTTTCATTTTTCATTTGACCATTGTATTTTCTGTGATTAACAGCTTCTGATGTATCATTGTTCTTTTTCATTTTTCATTTGACCATTGTATTTTCTGTGATTTACAGCTTTTGATGTATCAGTGTTCTTTTTCATTTTTCATTTGACCATTGCATTTTCTGTGATTTACAGCTTCTGATGTACGAGTATTCTTTTTCATTTTTCACTTGACCATTGCATTGTCTGTGATTTACAGCTTCTGATGTATCATTGTTCTTTTTCATTTTTCATTTGACCATTGAATTGTCTGTGATTTACAGCTTTTGATGTATCAGTGTTCTTTTTCATTTTTCATTTGACCATTGCATTGTCTATGATTTACAGCTTCTGATGTATCATTGTTCTTTTTCATTTTTCATTTGACCATTGTATTTTCTGTGATTAACAGCTTCTGATGTATCATTGTTCTTTTTCATTTTTCATTTGACCATTGTATTTTCTGTGATTTACAGCTTTTGATGTATCAGTGTTCTTTTTCATTTTTCATTTGACCATTGCATTGTCTATGATTTACAGCTTCTGATGTATCATTGTTCTTTTTCATTTTTCACTTGACCATTGCATTGTCTATGATTTACTGCTTCTGATGTATCATTGTTCTTTTTCATTTTTGATTTGACCATTGTATTTTCTGTGATTTACAGCTTTTGATGTATCAGTGTTCTTTTTCGTTTTTCATTTGACCATTGCATTGTCTGTGATTTACAGCTTCTGATGTATCATTGTTCTTTTTCATTTTCCATTTGACCATTGTATTTTCTGTGATTTACAGCTTTTGATGTATCATTGTTCTTTTTCAGTTTTCATTTGACCATTGTATTGTCTGTGATTTACAGCTTCTGATGTATCAGTGTTCTTTTTCATTTTTCATTTGACCATTGCATTGCCTATGATTTACAGCTTCTGATGTATCATTGTTCTTTTTCATTTTTCATTTGACCATTGTATTGTCTATGATTTACAGCTTCTGATGTATCATTGTTCTTTTTCATTTTTCATTTGACCATTGCATTGTCTGTGATTTACAGCTTCTGATGTATCATTGTTCTTTTTCATTTTTCATTTGACCATTGCATTGTCTGTGATTTACAGTTTCTGATGTATGAGTGTTCTTTTTCATTTGACCATTGTATTTTCTGTGATTTACAGCTTCTGATGTATATAAATAAAGGTAATAACAAAACTACCGAACTCCGAACAATCTTACAAAGGGAAAGTCAAAACTCATAATTAGATAAACAGACAAAATCAGTCAACAACCGGAAAACTGTGAAAACCGTAATGACCCTGACTTGGTACAGGCATTTCTAAAGAAATGGTGGGTTGAATCAGATTTTAAGGCGCCAAACCTCCCGCTCTCATTACGGTTCAAAGGTATCAGTGTTCTTTTTCATTTTTCATTTGACCATTGTATTGTCTGTGATTTACAGCTTCTGATGTATCATTGTTCTTTTTCATTTTTCATTTGACCATTGTATTGTCTGCGATTCGATTTACAGCTTCTGATCTTCAAGCTTTTCTTAATTGAAAAACATTATCAAATCAACTAAAACAAAAGTTATAACAATATCATGCAGAGTATTTAGTCAGATATACTAATGGTAGCATTTCTCCCATTCCACTTAAAACCAGAGGCTCATAGGAGCCTGTAATCAATCGCCTGGTTTTCAATTTGGCTTCTCAGGTTTATAGAAAATAGGAGTGTCACAAATAATTTTGAAAGTTGGCCAACCAAAGATTATTTCAGCTCAAGTTTTTGATCAGAAAAGTTTGATGATATATTGAACTCCTCAATGCCGTTTAGCTGCAATTAAATTTTGATCTCATCAAGCAACAATTATAGAAATTTCTATTTTAGTAATGGTCGCCATCTTGAATTGAGGGCTTGGCTGTCGCAAACAATTTTTAAAGGACTTTTTAGTTTAAACGTATTTTATTTGTCACAAAATAACAAATTGGATAGGACACAAGTACAACGTACTTACGAGGTCTTCTCCTATATACAATTTTACAACAATACTAAGCATGCAAAATGAACATAGTTTTAAATATTACTGATATTTAGACGTTTATACCAAAATTTGAAAGAAGAAAGGAGAGTAAAAATAGTAAAAATTTGAGAGAAAGAAAAAGGTTAAAAGGAGAGTAAGAATAGTAAAGAACATTGATAACATTGATAACAATACAAGGATTGAATGGATGTGGATTTGTTGAGAAAAAAAAATTAATTATCTAAATGTACATTGAACAATCAGGAACCGTTCTGACTTTCTTATATAGTCAAACACTTTCTTTAATACAAGTTCATTCTGTTCATTTGTAAGGGTTGAGTTACCAAAAATTAGCAGATTAAGATCCAAATGGCAATCATTAGGTAACCAATCCAGACAATTTAGTTGATCATTACGAATTCCATTGTATAGGGGGCATTTAAAGGAGACCACACCAGGACCCTCTCAGCCAAATTTGCTTTAATTTGATACAGCAGTTTCAGAGAAAAAGGTTTAAATTAAATCTGCTATCAAAATATGCCTCATTTGCACAATCGGTATAAATTGGCTGAAAGACAAATTTCACAGAAAAACCCACAATATAGCAGCACCTATCTTGAATGGCCAAGTCAGCTAAAACAACATTAGTTAGATGTTCACAAATTGTAATCATTTAATTTCAATAAGATTTGACATACCATTACATGTACTTTTGACTATTTCAACATTTTTGTTAATATAGTCAAACAAGGCTGATCATACATGTTAAAATAATATAAAGAGGCTAAAATCTATAAATACATCAATTTATTGATCAACAAATAAAATAATATAAAAATGGCTAAAATGTATAAATACAAAATAAAAAAGTAAAACAAATGAAGTGTATACAAAACTGTCATCAGATACATCTGTAGAATGGACGGAATAAATTATACTAAAAATATGAATGAAAATACATGGAAAACATATAGACAATACTGCTTCCTTTGGAGTAAAAATGAGAGACAAATAGATATAGTAATTGCACTTTAGAATAAATTGTTCGTACTTGTTCAATCAAATTAAATTCAATACTGGCGTTTGTGTTGAACCATTCCAGTAAAGGAACTAAATGTTGACACTAGTACAGAACTATAGTGCTTTGATTTATTGTTCTGTATCATACGGTGTTGTTATTTCATGCCACCTGCAACAATACTTCAGTTCTATTGTGGTGATGTTTTATTGGTTGAAGAAATGAGGACATATGGAGAAACCCCTTGTTCTTTATCATACAATCACAGTTTGCTCTACATTGATGAAAACATCATTCCAGAATAACCAATCCCCTAAATATCAGTGATACTACTTAATTCTTAAAATGATATTTCTGTTCTATTAAAGATACGAGGTCTTCAGCAAGGTTGACATCCCTGAAACTCCAGAATTTTAATTATTTCTAACAAAAGAATAGTTAATTTCTTTGTGAAAGAGTCGTAAATAAAATACTGATAAGTAATATTAAACTAGGCTCCTAGGAGCCTGTAATCGCTCAACTGGTTTTCAATTTGACATCGAAAGTTAATATAAAATGGGGCTGTTACACATAATATTGAAAGTGGGCCACCAAAAGATCATTTTAACTCAAATTTCTGAGCAAAAGATTTTGATGTGATTTTTATCTCATAATATTCCGAAATGGAATAAACTGGCTGAAAAAATTTCACAGAAAAACCCAGAATATATGTTAAACTACTCAATGCCATGTAGCTACAGTTAAAATTTGAGTTCATTTTGATTTGTAATAAAGCAGAAATTGACAACTAAAGAAATTTATATTTTTGGTAACAGCAGGCATTTTGAATGGAGGGCGGCGCTGTCGGACACAATATATGAAAACTGACCACCCAAGGACCATTCCAGCCAAATTTGCTTTAATTTGGTTCAGCGGTTTCAAAGGAGAAGATTTAAATTTGATCCTTTATCAAAATATGCCTAATTTGCATAATCGGTATAAATCGACTGACAGAAACATTCCACAGTAAAACCTGGAATATATGTTAAACTACTCCTTGCCATGTAGCTGCAGTTAAAATTTGAGCTCATTTTGACTTATACTAAAGCAGCAATGGACAATTGAAGACATTTCTATTTTTAGTAACAGCAGCCATCTTGAATGGAGGGCGGGGCTGTCGGAAACAATTTTGAAAGGGACCCACCCAGGGACCATCCCTGCCAGGTTTGGCTTAATTTGGTTCAGCGGTTTCTGAGGAGAAAATTTAAATGTGATCTTTTATCAAAATACGCCTAATTTGCATAATCGGTATAAATCGGCTGAAAGAAAAATTTCACAGAAAAAACCCGGAATATATGCTAAACTACTCCTTGCTATATAGCTGCAGTTAAATTTTGAGCTCATTTTGACTTATACTAAAGCAGCAATGGACAATTGAAGACATTTCTATTTTCAGTAACAGCAGCCATCTTGAACGGAGGGCGGTCGGAACAAAAAGAAACAACACTTGATAAGGACCTTGCAAGGAACATTTCTGCCAAGTATGGTTAAATCCATCCTGTGGTTCTTGAGAAGAAGTTTGTTTTACATATTTTCCATAGGGTCGCTGTTAAATTATGTCCCCTGCTGGTGGCCATCTTGGATTTCCAATCGGTCCAAAAATTAATAACACTTGGTTAGCAGCTTGCAATGATCATTCATGACAATTTTCAATTCCATCCTCCATGTAGTATCGGAGAAGCAGATCTTTGAAATTTCAGCCAATCAGAGGCTATTAAGGCCCCTAGCAGCCATATTGGATAACCGATCGGAACAAAAAGTAACAACACTTGGTTAGACCATGCAAATGAACATTCCTGCCACGTTTGGTCCCATTAGCTAAAGTGGTTCTCTAGAAGAAGATTGAAATGTTTACGGACGGACGACAAGTGATGGCAATAGCTCGGGTCAGGTGAGCTAAAAAAATTATGAAAAAGGGCAATAACTCCAAAATGGGTAATCAGATTTACTTCAAAATTGCAGGGTACAAAATGTCTGTAGATCTTGAGATGCTGAACATGCTTGCAGTAAACTTAAAGGGGCATTATCTGCCAAAATCGTAAATTTTTGTTACCCATAAAAACTATCAGATATGATTGATGCCTTAATAAAACGTGTTTCTGTAACTTATAAATGTTATGAAATGTACGCGCATCGGAGGAAAAAGGTGCAACTGCTCGTGTTTTGAGATCGATCAAGAAATGGACGCCATCTTATTAATTATCGGCATTGCGAATCGTCATTAAATCAGTACAACAATACACTTATTTCTTATTTCTGTGAATCTGCTTTTAGTCGGCGTTAATTACGGACAAAGAACCATGCAAGTTTGCAGTTAATAAGCGACAAAATACAAATTATTCGTTTTTACCTGTCACTAGTAAGGTCAGTTGCATACGGAGAAAGCGAGGTCAAATTATTTGCTTGCAAGGAAATAATAAATCGATGGTAATTTTCGTTCTCAAAAAGCGAAAAGTGGTACGATAATCTGTTTAATGTGAAATATTTACCTTTATTTCATCATTTTAAAGCTATTTACCAAATTTCAAAACATATAATTTTTTTGGTCAAAATCGTAGCTAATATCTATCTCTTATAGTTTTTGAAATATGACGAAAAGTATTAAATTAAAAAAAAATTGATGAAAAAAGGGCAATAACTCCAAAATGAGTAATCATATTTACTTCAACATTGCAGGGTAAGTAGATCTTGACATGTTGAACATGTTTGCAGTTTAAACTTTATCTCTTATAGTTTTTAAATAAAGGACAAAAAGTATTAAAATAAAATAATAAATGATGAAAAAAGGGAAATAACTCCAAAATGGGTAATGGGATTTACTTAAAAATAGCAGGGTATGTAGATTCCGACATGCTGCACATTTTTGCAATTTAAACTTAACATCTATCTCTTATAGTTTTTGAAATAAAGGACGAAAAGTATTACAATTTAGAAAATTTGATGTAAAAAGGGCAATAACTCCAAAATGGGTAATGGGATTTACCTCAAAATTGCAGGGTAGGTAGATCTTGACATGTTGCACATTTTTGCAATTAAACTTAACCTTTATCTCTTATAGTTTTTGAAATATAAGACGAAAAGTATTAAAAATTAAAAAAATTTGATGAAAAAATGGGCACCAATTCCAAGATGGGTAATCAGATTTACTTAAAAATTGCAGGGTAGGTAGATCTTGCTGTGCTGATCATTTTCATCCCATGTCAGATTTCCGATATTATTAACGATTTTTGAGTTATTACCCCAAAAACCTGCAATTTTACCATTGTTCTATTTTTAGTAAATTGGCCATGTTGGTTGGTGCACGGCATCACCGGACACAATTTTAAAACTAGACACCCTAGTGATGATTAAAACCAAGTTTGGTTTCAATTGGTCTAGTAGTTTCAGAGGAGAAGATTTTTTAAAAAGCTTACGACGTACGACAGACGGACGCCAAGTGATGGCAAAAGCTCACATGGCCTTTGGCCAGGTGAGCTAAAAACGACGAACAAAACATAAAACAAGTCAGAATCTTCTATAGTCCTGGACTTGCATACAAATAATACGTTGAGATTTATAGACTAGTCTTCTATAGCCCTGGTCTTGCATACAAATAATACGGAGAGATATAAAGACTAGTCTTCTATAGTCCTGGTCTTATATACAAATAATACGGAGAGATATATAGTCTTCTATAGTCCTGGTCTTGCATACAAATAATACGGAGAGATACATTGACTAGTCTTCTATAGTCCTGGTCTTACATACAAATAATATGAAGACTAGTCTTCTATAGTTCTGGTCTTGCATACAAATAATACGGAAAGATATAAAGACTAGTCTTCTATAGTCCTGGTCTTGCATACAAATAATACGGAAAGATATAAAGACTAGTCTTCTATAGTCCTGGTCTTGCATACAAATAATACGGAAAGATATAAAGACTAGTCTTCTATAGTCCTGGTCCTACATACAAATAATACGGAGAGATATATAGTCTTCTATAGTCCTGGTCTTATATACAAATAATACGGAGAGATACATAGACTATTCTTCTATAGTCCTGGTCTTGCATACAAATAATACAGAGAGATATATAGACTAGTCTTCTATAGTCCTGGTCTTATATACAAATAATACAGAGAGATATATAGACTAGTCTTCTATAGTTCTGGTCTTACATACAAATAATACAGAGAGATATATAGACTAATCTTCTATAGTTCTGGTCTTATATACAAATACTACGGAGATATATAGACTAGTCTTCTATAGTCCTGGTCTTGCATACAAATAATACGGAGAGATATATAGACTAGTCTTCT
This sequence comes from Bathymodiolus septemdierum, assembly GCA_963383655.1. NCBI lineage: Eukaryota > Metazoa > Mollusca > Bivalvia > Mytilida > Modiolidae > Bathymodiolus > Bathymodiolus septemdierum. Next base: position 14,661,884 of record OY726519.1, on the reverse strand, counting down.
ATAGTCCTGGTCTTGCATACAAATAATACGGAGAGATATATAGACGTCTTCTACAGTCCTGGTCTTGCATACAAATAATACGGAGAGATATACAGACTAGTCTTCTACAGTCCTGGTCTTGCATACAAATAATACGGAGAGATATAAAGACTAGTCTTCTATAGTCCTGGTCTTGCATACAAATACTACGGAGAGATACATAGACTAGTCTTCTATAGTCCTGGTCTTGCATACAAATAATACGAAGAGATATAAAGACTAGTCTTCTATAGTCCTGGTCTTACATACAAATAATACGGAGAGATATATAGTCTTCTATAGTCCTGGTCTTATATACAAATAATACGGAGAGATACAGACTAGTCTTCTATAGTCCTGGTCTTGCATACAAATAATACGGAGAGATATAAAGACTAGTCTTCTATAGTCCTGGTCTTACATACAAATAATACGGAGAGATATAAAGACTAATCTTCTATAGTTCTGGTCTTACATACAAATACTACGAAGAGATATATAGACTAGTCTTCTATAATCCTGGTCTTACATACAAATAATACGGAGAGATACATAGACTATTCCTCTATAGTCCTGGTCTTGCATACAAATAATACGGAGAGATATAAAGACTAGTCTTCTATAGTTCTGGTCTTACATACAAATAATACAGAGAGATATATAGACTAGTTGGGGATCACCAACAGTAATCCTTGTTTAACCTTTGTGATGGAATAACAGCTACTTTATCCATTTCCATGTGGATCAATATTACAGGTGATGGGCTATTGTTGTCATTATTTATTGTTACATGTTAAATAAGATAAACCTAGACATGATCCCCTCTGTCTTTCTACATAGAACTTTGACACCAGAGGTGAAAGTGCAAACAGTGCTTTTTTACTCGTGCATTTGCTGTGTCTATAAGACACATAAGATATTCGGCAATAAAAATCCAGATAATAACACACCATTGACATATGTACAAATATCATGTAAAATAAATATCTTCTGGGCTTGGAACCGGTAAGAGGAATTAGACCAGCAAAGCATGTGTGTAACTGTGAAATTTCACAAAAGTGAACTGCTTTCAACAACCTGTAATTTTGTGAACAATGTAAGAAAATAAAAATCCTGAAAATATGTACACCGTTGGTATCTATACATATATTCTGTAAAGCTAAAAAGGTTCTATCTTGAAGACTGTAAGAGGAGGCAGACAAACAAAACATGTACTATACATGTGGACGGACGAACGGACAGTGGTAAAAATATATGCCCCTTGACTGTAAAACGTCAAATTAATGTGCAACTTTACCACAAGTAACTAGTCATAGTCAATAACGAACAAAATGGTACTAAACACAAACAAAATTACTTGATGTTTTTAAGAATAAACCAGATGTTGCACGCTACGTCGTGCTAAGAATACCCCCACTCGTTCATTTGCAAGTCGCACGGTAAACAGGAAGCAGATGTGCGGTAAACCTGGAAAGGGGAGACACAGTACAAGTCAACATGCCAAAGCCATATATCAAATATAAAATCATTTCTTCCCGTAGAAGCTGAGATAACTGTTACGAAAGTTTTCATTACAGCAAACATGAAAAATTCTAAGTCGCACTGTAAACAGGAAGTAGATGTGCGGTAAACCTGGAAAGGGAAGACACGGTACAAGTCACCATGCTAAAGCCATCTATAAAATATAAAATCATTTCTTCCAGTAGAGACTGAGATATCTGTTACGAAAGTGTGAACGGACGGACGGACAAGGTGATTGCAATATAGCCCCCACTCTATGAGTGGGGGTATAAAATGTAGATATCTAATGTAGTACCCCAGAAACGTTTCTAGAATAACCTTCATCAGGTACGCTCCACTCATAGTCTGGAATAACCTTCATCAGGTACGCTCCACTCATAGTCTGGAATAACCTTCATCAGGTACGCTCAGACAGGTTGTATCAACGTATTGTTTGCATATATTTATGTATTTAGTTATGTTTGTAAATAAAACAAAATTAAAGGTCAGTTATTGTAAATGACATATATATCTATCACATATTATTACACATTGCCATCGTTAATACTAATACTAGAGGCTCAGTGGCCCGAGTCTGTGTCGCTCACCTTTCATTCTGCTTTGAGGAAACTTAATACAGAACCTTCCATAGGTGCTTCCCACCAATGCAAGTTTCGGTTCATTTGGCTAAGTCGTTACAGAGAAGAAGATTTTTAGAAATTGACCAATCAGAAACAAGAATTTCCTGTGGCGGCCATGTTTGTCAACGGATCGGGACGAAATTAGGATATTTTATAGAGGACCTGCCATAGATGAGGGGTTTCAGAGGAGAAGATTAAAATGTGAAAAGTTAACGGACGACAGACGACATACTACAGACGACGGACGACGGACGATGAACGACGGTCGCAAAGTGATGGCAAAAGCTCACATTGGCTTTGGCAAGGTGAGCTAATAAAGTATCTTCTATAAATACTTAAATAAAGACACACATATATATATAAACTACCTTACTAACAGAAAGACATATAAATACTACCAATACCAGAGGCCCATCTGAGCCTGTATTGTTCCCATTGTCATTCTTCACTGTTTAAATACAAACAAGTTTTAGTTTTATGGGAAACTATCAGTATAGCAATAGTTAAACAATGTCACGCAGTGCCTGCCAACTTAATTTCAGATCCAAACAGAAATGAAAGTTTGTGAGGGACTATCCAATGACTATCAAATAAACGTTATCAAGTTTCTAGTTACTGATAAAAACATACATTAAAGGATCAACACCGGAACTTCCCATCAAAGTTTTCCGTCAGATGGTTTCAGAAAAGGATTGAAATGTAAAATTCTAATGGACGCACACGACCACAGATGCAAAGTTATGACAATACCTTACATGGAGAAATGACAATACCTTACATGGAGAGATGACAATACCTTACATGGAGAGATGACAATACCTTGCATGGAAAGATGACAATACCTTACATGGAGAGATGACAATACCTTACATGGAGAGATGACAATACCTTACATGGAGAGATGACAATACCTTACATGGAGAGATGACAATACCTTACATGGAGGATGACAATACCTTACATGGAGAGATGACAATACATTACATGGAGAGATGACAAAACCTTACATGGAGGATGACAATACCTTACATGGAGAGATGACAATACCTTACATGGAGGATGACAATACCTTACATGGAGAGATGACAATACATTACATGGAGAGATGACAAAACCTTACATGGAGGATGACAATACCTTACATGGAGAGATGACAATACATTACATGGAGAGATGGCAATACATTACATGGAGAGATGAAAATATCTGTAAATTACCTTATTATCTGAAAGACATGAACACATCTATAAACTGTCTTACTAATATACACACAATCTATAATATAACCTAAACGCCAGGAAGCCATTATTTGTTCAACATCAAACAACAAACTGAATAAGTGTGCTCTACATACAATGTATAATACAACCACAGTTTGTACATCAAACAAGCGTGGCCACAATAATAAAATAGTTACATCCACAGTTTGTACATCAAACAAGCGTGGCCACAATAATAAAATCGTTACATCCACAGTTTGTACATCAAACAAGAGTGGACACAATAATAAAATCGTTACATCCACAGTTTGTAAATCGAACAAGAGTGGACACAATAATAAAATCGTTACATCCAGTTTGTACATCAAACAAGAGTGGACACAATAATAAAATCGTTACATCCACAGTTTGTAAATCGAACAAGAGTGGACACAATAATAAAATCGTTACATCCACAGTTTGTACATCAAACAAGAGTGGACACAATAATAAAATCGTTACATCCACAGTTTGTAAATCGAACAAGAGTGGACACAATAATAAAATCGTTACATCCACAGTTTGTACATCAAACAAGCGTGGCCACAATAATAAAATCGTTACATCCACAGTTTGTAAATCAAACAAGAGTGGACACAATAATAAAATCGTTACATCCACAGTTTGTAAATCGAACAAGAGTGGACACAATAATAAAATCGTTACATCCACAGTTTGTAAATCAAACAAGAGTGGACACAATAATAAAATCGTTACATCCACAGTTTGCAAATCGAACAAGAGTGGACACAATAATAAAATCGTTACATCCACAGTTTGTACATCAAACAAGAGTGGACACAACAAGATGTTGCACGCTACGTCGTGCTAAGAATACCACCACTCGTTCATTTGTAAGTCGCACGGTAAACAGGAAGTAGATGTGCGGTAAACCTGGAAAGGGGAGACACGGTACAATTCACCATGCAAAAGCCATATATCAAATATAAAATCATTTCTTCTCGTAGAAGCTGAGATAACTGTTACGAAAGTTTTCATTACAGCAAACATGAAAAATTCTAAGTCGCACTGTAAACAGGAAGTAGATGTGCGGTAAACCTGGAAAGGGGAGACACGGTACAAGTCACCATGCCAAAGCCATATATCAAATATAAAATCATTTCTACCAGTAGAAGCTGAGATATCTGTTACAAAAGTGTGAACGGACGACGGACAAACGGACGGACGGACGGACAAGATGATTGCAATATAGCCCCCACTCTATGAGTGGGGGTATAATAATAAATAAACATTAGAGAACACCGAAGGGGCAATCCAGAATAGACAATCCAGAGAAACTGGCAACACTTGACACCCAAAACACAAGACAAAGACAAACAAAACATAACACAATAATGTGTTTGACACCACTATACGTAAACAAACACAAATAAGTGGGGGTAGAGACGAACCGATCATCTTTTTTATGCGGAAATCGCAACGGACATCACAACACGGAACTAAGAACATAAAAACACAAAATAGGACAACAACAAAAAACTTTAAAAAAAAAATGAGCAACGCGAACCCTACCATAAAACCGGGGTTGAACTCATGTGCTCGCGAAGGGTGTTCCTGGTTCTTGTAAGACACCCGCCGTGTAAAATCCTAACAACCACCGTTTGTAAATCAAACAAGAGTACACACAATAATAAAATCGTAACAACCACCGTTTTTAAATCAAACAGTCTCTGTAGTCATTGCCCTAATAGTGAGTTTGTCATAAGCTCTGTAGTCATAATCCTATTAGTGAGTTTGTCATAAGCTCTGTAGTCATAGTCCTAATAGTGAGTTTGTCATAAGCTCTGTAGTCATAATCCTATTAGTGAGTTTGTCATAAGCTCTGTAGTCATAGTCCTAATAGTGAGTTTGTCATAAGCTCTGTAGTCATAGTCCTAATAGTGAGTTTGTCATAAGCTCTGTAGTCATAGTCCTAATAGTGAGTTTGTCATAAGCTCTGTAGTCATAATCCTATTAGTGAGTTTGTCATAAGCTCTGTAGTCATAGTCCTAATAGTGAGTTTGTCATAAGCTCTGTAGTCATAGTCCTAATAGTGAGTTTGTCATAAGCTCTGTAGTCATAATCCTATTAGTGAGTTTGTCATAAGCTCTGTAGTCATAGTCCTAATAGTGAGTTTGTCATAAGCTCTGTAGTCATAATCCTATTAGTGAGTTTGTCATAAGCTCTGTAGTCATAGTCCTAATAGTGAGTTTGTCATAAGCTCTGTAGTCATAATCCTATTAGTGAGTTTGTCTCAGGTTCTTTAGTGTTAGCCCTCAATATGAGTTTGTCTCAGATCTGTAGTTATAGTTTCCATGGCGAGTTTGTTTCGACACTATAGTGATAGCACTATTGACGAGATTTCCACAATCTTTGTAATTGAAGTCCTAATGACAGGTTTCTCTCAAGGTCTGTAGTGATAATCAATGACTAAATTGTTTCAAATTCTGTAGAAATATTCCTAGAAATGAGCTTGTTTCAAGCTCTGTAGTGAGGGTAAACATGGAGTTATTCTCAAGATCTATTTTATCAGAATCGTGACGAGCACCTCGTCTTAAACTCTGTATTGATTGTCCTAATAATGAGTTTGTCTCAAGCTCTATAACAGTAGTTCTAATGATGAATTTGCTTCAGACTCAATAATAACTGTCTTAATTATAAAACTCTAATTTGTCACGATCCTGACGAGGAACTGTTCTCAAGCTCTGTAATTCTGTCGGACTGGCATCTGACTAATTCTCTCAACTACAAGTAGAAACAATTATAAAATCATACATGTACACAGATTTAGTAGTTGGGAGAGAATGCAATCCACATGATAAATACTACTTGTTATGGTACAGAATCTCACAAGCAAAACAAATACTGCTTTGTCATATAAATTATATTTTGATAATTACTCTGTAGAATTTGTTGTAGTATATATATTAACATCGTCGGTCCCTACGGCTGCTTACACTCCGATACTCACCATTAATCACCGTAGGTCAACTGACAGAGAAATCCTCGTAGCTATGAATTATTCATCTCGACTGTGATTGGCTCCTCTGTGATTTGGAGACGGTCATTATCTACACTTATATTTCATTCTGCTGGACCAGAAATGTTTTATTTTACACTAAGCTTTGTATTATTTTTGTGACCTACTGACCAATAGTATAATTTTAATAATGCTATGTTGCTATAGCAACTTTTAAATTCCGGATCAGTAAATGGGCAACTCTGAAACTAATGTAATTGTTTCAAATGGCCCAAGGGTGATGTGTTGAGAGTATATAAGTGTGATAAGCCATGTGCTACCGACGATGATATATTAATGAGACTGTAGTTTGCTCTGTTTGCAATCGTAAACAGTTATCAGACAAATGGTGTTGTAAGTGACTTGTACACTAATTTTTCCAACAGATTCCATCTTTTAACATAATAATAAATCTTTTGTCAGACAGCACGAAAGGTCAGAATGCACGTGTTGTTAATCTATACGATTACAAACGACCACCAAACATACACTCGCTTATCATACCGGTAATGACATTTGGACATAAAATTTTGTTCAGAGATATACTAAGAATTTACAGAATAAAATGGAAACATATCTCAAGTTTATGAATTAGATCGGGTAAGTCTTCCTAATTCACTAACATGAGGTGGGTTTCCAACACTAAAAGTTATGTGAACACATATGCGGACTGGCCATACGGGCATTTGGGTGATGCCCGGTGGGTCGCTAAGATAAGCAACATATTAATGAATATTGGGCCAACCTGATCGGTAACGGATGCCCGGATCGATTTTAAGAACCCAGTCCACTTCTGTCTGAACACAAGTGTTTTATAACAAGTTAAGGTCAAATGGGATTGAAACCATGACATGCATCATCTGTATCAATAGATGTCAGTTATATCGTGACTGTCGGTGCTAATGGTTAAAGAGACCGGAGAAAACCAGTGACCTGCTACCGCAAGTCACTGACATACATCAACCACTAACCTGCCACCACAAGTCACTGACATACATCAACCACTAACCTGCCACCACAAGTCACTGATATACATCAACCACTAACCTGCTACCACAAGTCACTGACATACATCAACCACTAACCTGCCACCACAAGTCACTGACATACATCAACCACTAACCTGCTACCACAAGTCACTGACATACATCAACCACTAATCTGCCACCACAAGTCACTGACATACATCAACCACTAACCTGCTACCGCAAGTCACTGACATACATCAACCACTAACCTGCCACTACAAGTCACTGACATACATCAACCACTAACCTGCCACCACAAGTCACACATTCATCAACCACTAACCTGCTACCACAAGTCACTGACATACATCAACCACTAACTTGCCACCACAAGTCACTGACATACATCAACCACTAACCTGCCATCACAAGTCACTGACATATATCAACCACTAACCTGCCACTACAAGTCACTGACATACATCAACCACTAACCTGCCACCACAAGTCACTGACATACATCAACCACTAACCTGCCACCACAAGTCACTGACATACATCAACCACTAACCTGCCACCACAAGTCACTGACATACATCAACCACTAACCTGCCACCACAAGTCACTGACATACATCAACCACTAACCTGCCACCACAAGTCACTGACATACATCAACCACTAACCTGCCACTGCAAGTCACTGACATACATCAACCACTAACCTGCCACCACAAGTCACTGACATACATCAACCACTAACCTGCCACCACAAGTCACTGACATACATCAACCACTAACCTGCCACCACAAGTCACTGACATACATCAACCACTAACCTGCCACCACAAGTCACTGACATACATCAACCACTAACCTGCCACCACAAGTCACTGACATACATCAACCACTAACCTGCCACCACAAGTCACTGACATACATCAACCACTAACCTGCCACCACAAGTCACTGACATACATCAACCACTAACCTGCCACCACAAGTCACTGACATACATCAACCACTAACCTGCCACCACAAGTCACTGACATACATCAACCACTAACCTGCCACCACAAGTCACTGACATACATCAACCACTAACCTGCCACCACAAGTCACTGACATACATCAACCACTAACCTGCCACCACAAGTCACTGACATACATCAACCACTAACCTGCCACCACAAGTCACTGACATACATCAACCACTAACCTGCCACCACAAGTCACTGACATACATCAACCACTAACCTGCCACCACAAGTCACTGACATACATCAACCACTAACCTGCCACTGCAAGTCACTGACATACATCAACCACTAACCTGCTACCACAAGTCACTGACATACATCAACCACTAACCTGCCACCACAAGTCACTGACATACATCAACCACTAACCTGCTACCACAAGTCACTGACATACATCAACCACTAACTTGCCACCACAAGTCACTGACATACATCAACCACTAACCTGCCACCACAAGTCACTGACATACATCAACCACTAACCTGCCACCACAAGTCACTGACATACATCAACCACTAACCTGCCACCACAAGTCACTGACATACATCAACCACTAACCTGCTACCACAAGTCACTGACATACATCAACCACTAACCTGCCACCACAAGTCACTGACATACATCAACCACTAACCTGCCACCACAAGTCACTGACATACATCAACCACTAACCTGCCACCACAAGTCACTGACATACATCATTTAATTTCAATCCTAATTCAGTTATCATTCTTTAACTTTAATACTGATATTTTCTGTTTATTACTCAGCACTAATTATTAGACGTTAAATAGACCTCGAGTGTTTGATTGACAGGTAAAACAAGACAGATGTAATGTATACAAGTACAATTCACCTTACATTTGTAAGAGATTTACATCTGAGAGGTGAAATACCTTGGCATTCATACAAACATTATAAACAAAACAAATAATCTTTGATTTAACTCCATCAGTGTTTTGCTAGCATGGTATTTTTGCTCATAAGTGTGCTCGGTTACATTTAAAAAAATAATAATATGGTTATGTGTAAACGGCAAATGAATGATACGATTTGTAATGGCAAATTAATGCATCTGACTTGTTTCTTGTCTGTCTGATGTCTATCATAGTCATAAAATATACTGAAACGTTTGTTAAGTTGACGACTGTTTGGTACGTATACTTCCGGGTTCTTCTGAAATTTTACCTCGCAGCGAAGAAATTAGGCTTTCAGTAATTGATGATTTTTATATATGAAGTACATGTTTTCACCTCGTCTTGTTTTGTCTGTTTCATCTTTTAACATCTGTTTAGACTACTATTTGATATCTACACATTTTAATCTCATGGAATTAATTGGGACCGACAAAAATCTAGAAATAATATGTAAATGGTCCTTAATCAAATTTCTTGATAACAAAACAGAGCTACAGATGCATGTCAATTTTGTTTAACATACAAATAGATATATAATTACCAAGATAAAATTCCCATAGGAAATACAATTGTAAGTATAAAGACGGATATTATAATTGTGACTGATCTGTTACAACTTGAGGATTTATAGCAATACACAATGTTGTTATTATTAATAAGAAGCTTTTTACCCCTCAACAATAAATCAAATTTAACAATGTTGTCAATCAATCATGTATATATCTAAGAATCTTAAATATATTTGTCATTCAACTGTAGAACACTATCTCTTAGATGTTTTAGCGTACTTTGTAGCTGTAGATGAAATGAACATATAAATATATACTTTTAATATCTACTCCCGTCAAATACTGACTAGCCTCAACAAGATGAAGATTTAGTCCGAGATACCACATATAAACAATTGAAAAAAGTACATCGACGGCAAAGAAAAACAAGAACGGTCAAATGTCAAGATATCAAAGATGTTATCAGAATCTGTAAATCGAAGAAGGACAGACAATGCCATGGCCAAGGGAAAAGGGACAAAGGGACAAACAATGATCTACAAAACACTACACAGAAAACTAAAGATTAAGCAACATAAATCCTGTTCAAAGAAGCTGGTCTGAACTTGAGCGTATCTTTTTTTTGTCTGTGAATTTGATTGAATTTCACATAATCTCTGTACTATGCGCCCATAAATAACAACACGCCACGATATAGCTGAAATATTGCTAAAGTTGGCGTTAACTACCAATCAATCAATCAATCAATCAATCATAAATAACGACAAAAAATATATTTAAGTTATTTCATTTCGACATACTTTTAATTTGAGGTGAGAGGCTAATATTGGTTGAATTGTTGACCATCACTGTTTTAGACTGTTTTATCATACTGCATGTTATTTTTTCATATGCCCTTCAGTACATGTATCTGTATTGTTGGCATCAGTTTTATTTTTATAACCTGACATGACGGTCAATATTTCATTAATAGTTGATATAACATAATTGGTAAAAATTAGTTTAAGTAGCATATAACCTTGTTGATATTGGCAACATACGACGTGTCTTAAGAGGTAAGTGATGGGTTCATTGTGAAGGAGTTTGAAATGTCGCCAACACTTAATATAAGTATTAGATTGTCTATAGTCTTTACCATATATTTAATTGAAGAACTCCATATTACGTTTCTTAATGCAAAATACATTGTAACAGAAAAGTTTAGATGATTAGATTTCAGATTACACATCAAATAGAGAATGGAAGATGGCTTGATATATGATTTTATTGTATGATATTGAATTTGATAAGATGATAAAAGCTAGTCATGTACAAACGTATAGTTGGAAGCTTTGAAACTGTATATCATTTAAAATTGTAAAAATCAAGTATGTTAATATATAAATTCACATTGATTTTGATCGTGCATCTTCCATACTGCATGAACGTATTCCCACTAACAGATATAATAATAGTCTTGTGTATGTAGCTTGAGTTTGCAGCAATGAATTATTTCAGAACAATACTCTTTGTCGCTTATTAAATTGAGGACAATTTGATGAGATATGTCTCCAAAAAGTACGGAATATTTAATATACATTGAAGAGTTGTAGGCAATGAATGATTTATACAATGTATTAATCTGTCGACACGGGCTCTGCAGTAAAACATAGCTATTTCATCTGTAATGATTGTTACAATTTGCCATCAAGGAATGGCAAGCGAATTTCCGTACATATCGATTGTTCTTTTTTTTTTCTCTCAATCAAAGTAGAAAATTCTTTACTGTATTTAACAGACACATTCACCATACAGGAAACGTTCTCTTTACCCGCCGGAATCCCCACTCCCCCATTGATTAGATTATATCCCCACAGGGACAGACATTAAATAAACAGTAACTTTAATACCAAATGTTCAATGGATTATATCGTGGGTAGTTATTGATGATCATAGTCTGTAATTAAAATAAATGGATATATGGAATATCATATAATTAAACAAGAGGCTACCTGGATTATCTTACAGCTCACCCTCAAGTTTTATGACAGGTGATGATGACATATTGAATTTCGTATCGAAGGCACGAAATGCTAAATCTTTTTTGAGGATGGTCCATTGATAATTCCTGAACATTTTCTGCTAAAGTGGTGCGATGTCTTCTGAGAAGATTTCACCATCTTTCAACAAATAACTATTCCATTCCGTGGTTTTTTAATTGTCAATAGATTATTTTTGCTATGTTTCATTTCAATTTGGTCTAGTGGTTTCAGGGAAGAATAGTATTCATATTTCAGTCAATAAAAAACTATTATTCTTCCCGTTATAAATAATCGATGTTAGATCAGAACTAAATAAAGAAACGTTTATGAGAGCAATTCATTGTCCTTTTTTTTTTTAGTTGAAGGGAATATTTTGTACTGATCCAATCCGTTTCAGCTAAAATGTTAGTTTTAATGCTTGTAACGTTGCAACGTGACTCATTTTATGATACTAGTTAATCAGTATCTGAAAATACTGGAATTACTAGAATTGTACTTGAATACATATTTGTACTGGTATAGTTCACAATGCTGCAGTACCAACATCGCCATTGTATTCTTCACTTTATCCCAAATTTATAATTGCTATGATGGAATAACAAATATTTTTGCATTGTCTACTCTAGTAATCACAAATAAGGGTTCGTATCTGATGTATTGCACTGTCATCACGTAACCCCTCACAAGCCACTTGATAGAAAACCGAAATAAATGTATAACCTGTCTGTGACAGGCGACAAAGCTCTTCCATGGAAGATTCTCATCTTAGTTTTTCTACATAAGGTTAAATCGTAGAAATATTACTTTTTTCAAAATGTGATCATACAAACCAACTAAAATTTGTATAAAATATTGCTATTTAACTGGATAGTTTTTTTTTTAAATTAAGAACCAGAAACAATCACATTGCACTCCAAACTATGAGTAGCCAAAGTATAAAAATCACCTAATACTGCCAACCTTCTATCTTCTTATAAAGTGACTGTATAACAGTGGATACACTGGCAGGAACATATGGAAGAACACCAGGTCTTGAATTTAAATTGACACAGCAGACTATGTAATTATCCTTAATTACAATAAATTAATTTACAAGTCTGTAGGTTTGTAAATTCTGGCACCAGATTAAAAGTTTAGACACATTACTTTCAATGACCAGGTTTGTGAATTCTGGCACTAGATTGAAAGTTTAGACACATTACTGTCAATGACGAATGAACATTATAATAAATTAATTTACAGCATGTAGGCCTGTAAATTCTGGCACCAGATTAAAAACGTTGAAAAAAATTATTTGGTGTGATAAAGATATGAGGTTACTCCTAATGAAAATGGCATGTTAATTTCAGCACTTACTTCAATAAGATTTTAACCGCCATGATATAACTGAAATATTGTTGAAAGGGGAAATAAAACACCATAAACCATCAAGAAGATTTTATTTGAACATACTTTAATAATTTATTCATTTAAATAGCAAACAATGTATTTGCAGGTAAATAAAACAACAAATACATGCAACAGGCAGTTTAGTAGATGTTAATTGAGGTTATTAATCAGAAAGAATAACAATGCAAAAATGACAAGAAACCAGTGTTTGTATTTCTGACAGTAAACCAATGTTTGTATTTCTGACAGTAAACCAATGTTTGTATTTCTGACAGTAAACCAATGTTTGTATTTCTGACAGTAAACCAATGTTTGTATTTCTGACAGTAAACCAATGTTTGTATTTCTGACAGTAAACCAGTGTTTGTATTTCTGACAGTAAACCAATGTTTGTATTTCTGACAGTAAACCAGTGTTTGTATATTGACAGTAAACCAATGTTTGTATTTCTGACAGTACACCAATGTTTGTATTTCTGACAGTAAACCAATGTTTGTATTTCTGACAGTAAACCAGTGTTTGTATTTCTGACAGTAAACCAATGTTTGTATTTCTGACAGTAAACCAATGTTTGTATTTCTGACAGTAAACCAGTGTTTGTATTTCTGACAGTAAACCAATGTTTGTATTTCTGACAGTAAACCAGTGTTTGTATATTGACAGTAAACCAATGTTTGTATTTCTGACAGTACACCAATGTTTGTATTTCTGACAGTAAACCAATGTTTGTATTTCTGACAGTAAACCAGTGTTTGTATTTCTGACAGTAAACCAATGTTTGTATTTCTGACAGTAAACCAATGTTTGTATTTCTGACAGTAAACCAATGTTTGTATTTCTGACAGTAAACCAATGTTTGTATTTCTGACAGTACACCAATGTTTATATTTCTGACAGTAAACCAATGTTTGTATTTCTGACAGTAAACCAGTGTTTGTATTTCTGACAGTAAACCAATGTTTGTATTTCTGACAGTAAACCAATGTTTGTATTTCTGACAGTAAACCAGTGTTTGTATTTCTGACAGTAAACCAGTGTTTGTATTTCTGACAGTAAACCAATGTTTGTATTTCTGACAGTAAACCAGTGTTTGTATTTCTGACAGTAAACCAATGTTTGTATTTCTGACAGTAAACCAGTGTTTGTATTTCTGACAGTAAACCAGTGTTTGTATTTCTGACAGTAAACCAATGTTTGTATTTCTGACAGTAAACCAATGTTTGTATTTCTGACAGTAAACCAATGTTTGTATTTCTGACAGTAAACCAATGTTTGTATTTCTGACAGTAAACCAGTGTTTGTATTTCTGACAGTAAACCAATGTTTGTATTTCTGACAGTAAACCAATGTTTGTATTTCTGACAGGGTCTGTAATTCTGAATGTGACACAAACAATTCTTGTAATACAACATGCTGACATCAGTCTTAAATATAAACTATTACAAACATGTTTGACATGTTACACATTGTTTTGACTTAAGAGGTCTCCAGGTAAATCAAGGAGCTTTCATTCTTTAATAAAGTTCTTCATTATTATTATTACTAGATATAAATGTGTTATATTAGTCTAGTATTTTTTATTTTTTTATTTTATTACATTGAGTAAATTATAAAAACACTTTTTTTTAGAATCTATCCTTCCTATGGAATTGAGCTTTAACATAGCTCAGTAGTTTCTGGGAGGAATAAAACATTTTCTTCACTATGTCCTGTGATGATGGCCATCTTAGATATCCCATTGGCACAGTGATTGAGTGAGTGATTATTGTTTAATGTCTAATGAGCAATTGTTCAGCTATATCATGGCAAGACCAGTTGGTTGGTTTATGGTGTTTAACACCACTTTCAACAATATTTCAGTTATACTCATGGCAAGAACAAGTTACATTTTGATGAGATTATGATAATGATGATGTTCTCTTTGTACTAGATAAACATGCTGAGTTAGATTTTCATTGTACTAGCTCACTGAAACAACAGTCTGCAGGTAGAAATGTAACTCATTGTACTAGCTCACTGAAACAACAGTCTGCAGGTAGAAATGTAACTCATTGTACTAGCTCACTGAAACAACAGTCTGCAGGTAGAAATGTAACTCATTGTACTAGCTCACTGAAACAACAGTCTGCAGGTAGAAATGTAACTCATTGTACTAGCTCACTGAAACAACAGTCTGCAGGTAGAAATGTAACTCATTGTACT
The DNA here is from genome assembly GCA_963383655.1 of Bathymodiolus septemdierum. Classification (NCBI taxonomy): domain Eukaryota; kingdom Metazoa; phylum Mollusca; class Bivalvia; order Mytilida; family Modiolidae; genus Bathymodiolus; species Bathymodiolus septemdierum. The sequence goes on along the minus strand of OY726519.1, from coordinate 14,646,402 downwards.
AGCTCACTGAAACAACAGTCTGCAGGTAGAAATGTAACTCATTGTACTAGCTCACTGAAACAACAGTCTGCAGGTAGAAATGTAACTCATTGTACTAGCTCACTGAAACAACAGTCTGCAGGTAGAAATGTAACTCATTGTACTAGCTCACTGAAACAACAGTCTGCAGGTAGAAATGTAACTCATTGTACTAGCTCACTGAAACAACAGTCTGCAGGTAGAAATGTAACTCATTGCACTAGCTCACTGAAACAACAGTCTGCAGGTAGAAATGTAACTCATTGTACTAGCTCACTGAAACAACAGTCTGCAGGTAGAAATGTAACTCATTGTACTAGCTCACTGAAACAACAGTCTGCAGGTAGAAATGTAACTCATTGTACTAGCTCACTGAAACAACAGTCTGCAGGTAGAAATGTAACTCATTGTACTAGCTCACTGAAACAACAGTCTGCAGGTAGAAATGTAACTCATTGTACTAGCTCACTGAAACAACAGTCTGCAGGTAGAAATGTAACTCATTGTACTAGCTCACTGAAACAACAGTCTGCAGGTAGAAATGTAACTCATTGCACTAGCTCACTGAAACAACAGTCTGCAGCTAGAAATGTAATTCATTATACTAGCTCACTGAAACAACAGTCTACAGGTAGAAATGTAACTCATTGTACTAGCTCACTGAAACAACAGTCTGCAGGTAGAAATGTAACTCATTGTACTAGCTCACTGAAACAACAGTCTGCAGGTAGAAATGTAACTCATTGTACTAGCTCACTGAAACAACAGTCTGCAGGTAGAAATGTAACTCATTGCACTAGCTCACTGAAACAACAGTCTGCAGCTAGAAATGTAATTCATTATACTAGCTCACTGAAACAACAGTCTACAGGTAGAAATGTAACTCATTGTACTAGCTCACTGAAACAACAGTCTGCAGGTAGAAATGTAACTCATTGTACTAGCTCACTGAAACAACAGTCTGCAGGTAGAAATGTAACTCATTGCACTAGCTCACTGAAACAACAGTCTGCAGGTAGAAATGTAACTCATTGTACTAGCTCACTGAAACAACAGTCTTCTGCAGGTAGAAATGCAATTCATTATACTAGCTCACTGAAACAACAGCTTGCAGGTAGAAATGTAACTCCACTCTGACACATTATTCTGATTGTACTAGTTCACTGAAACAACAGTCTACAGGTAGAAATGTAACTCCACTCTGACACATTATTCTGATTGTACTAGCTCACTGAAACAACAGTCTGCAGGTAGAAATGTAACTCCACTCTGACACATTATTCTGATTGTACTAGCTCACTGAAACATCAGTCTGCAGGTAGAAATGTAACTCCACTCTGACACATTATTCTGATTGTACTAGCTCACTGAAACAACAGTCTGCGGGTAGAAATGTAACTCCACTCTGACACATTATTCTGATTGTACTAGTTCACTGAACTCTGACACATTATTCTGATTGTACTAGCTCACTGAAACATCAGTCTGCAGGTAGAAATGTAACTCCACTCTGACACATTATTCTGATTGTACTAGTTCACTGAAACAACAATCTGCAGGTAGAAATGTAACTCCACTCTGACACATTATTCTGATTGTACTAGTTCACTGAAACAACAGTCTACAGGTAGAAATGTAACTCCACTCTGACACATTATTCTGATTGTACTAGCTCACTGAAACAACAGTCTACAGGTAGAAATGTAACTCCACTCTGACACATTATTCTGATTGTACTAGTTCACTGAAACAACAGTCTACATGTAGAAATGTAACTCCACTCTGACACATTATTCTGATTGTACTAGCTCACTGAAACATCAGTCTGCAGGTAGAAATGTAAATCCACTCTGACACATTATTCTGATTGTACTAGTTCACTGAAACAACAGTCTACAGGTAGAAATGTAACTCCACTCTGACACATTATTCTGATTGTACTAGCTCACTGAAACAACAGTTTGCAGGTAGAAATGTAACTCCATTCTGACACATTATTCTGATTGTACTAGCTCACTGAAACAACAGTCTACATGTAGAAATGTAACTCCACTCTGACACATTATTCTGATTGTACTAGCTAACTGAAACAACAGTCTGCAGGTAGAAATGTAACTCATTGTACTAGCTCACTGAAACAACAGTCTGCAGGTAGAAATGTAACTCATTGTACTAGCTCACTGAAACAACAGTCTGCAGGTAGAAATGTAACTCAGTGCACTAGCTCACTGAAACAACAGTCTGCAGCTAGAAATGTAATTCATTATACTAGCTCACTGAAACAACAGTCTACAGGTAGAAATGTAACTCATTGTACTAGCTCACTGAAACAACAGTCTGCAGGTAGAAATGTAACTCATTGTACTAGCTCACTGAAACAACAGTCTGCAGGTAGAAATGTAACTCATTGCACTAGCTCACTGAAACAACAGTCTGCAGGTAGAAATGTAACTCATTGTACTAGCTCACTGAAACAACAGTCTTCTGCAGGTAGAAATGCAATTCATTATACTAGCTCACTGAAACAACAGCTTGCAGGTAGAAATGTAACTCCACTCTGACACATTATTCTGATTGTACTAGTTCACTGAAACAACAGTCTACAGGTAGAAATGTAACTCCACTCTGACACATTATTCTGATTGTACTAGCTCACTGAAACAACAGTCTGCAGGTAGAAATGTAACTCCACTCTGACACATTATTCTGATTGTACTAGCTCACTGAAACATCAGTCTGCAGGTAGAAATGTAACTCCACTCTGACACATTATTCTGATTGTACTAGCTCACTGAAACAACAGTCTGCGGGTAGAAATGTAACTCCACTCTGACACATTATTCTGATTGTACTAGTTCACTGAACTCTGACACATTATTCTGATTGTACTAGCTCACTGAAACATCAGTCTGCAGGTAGAAATGTAACTCCACTCTGACACATTATTCTGATTGTACTAGTTCACTGAAACAACAATCTGCAGGTAGAAATGTAACTCCACTCTGACACATTATTCTGATTGTACTAGTTCACTGAAACAACAGTCTACAGGTAGAAATGTAACTCCACTCTGACACATTATTCTGATTGTACTAGCTCACTGAAACAACAGTCTACAGGTAGAAATGTAACTCCACTCTGACACATTATTCTGATTGTACTAGTTCACTGAAACAACAGTCTACATGTAGAAATGTAACTCCACTCTGACACATTATTCTGATTGTACTAGCTCACTGAAACATCAGTCTGCAGGTAGAAATGTAAATCCACTCTGACACATTATTCTGATTGTACTAGTTCACTGAAACAACAGTCTACAGGTAGAAATGTAACTCCACTCTGACACATTATTCTGATTGTACTAGCTCACTGAAACAACAGTTTGCAGGTAGAAATGTAACTCCATTCTGACACATTATTCTGATTGTACTAGCTCACTGAAACAACAGTCTACATGTAGAAATGTAACTCCACTCTGACACATTATTCTGATTGTACTAGCTAACTGAAACAACAGTCTGCAGGTAGAAATGCAACTCCACTCTGACACATTATTCTGATTGTACTGGCTCACTGACACAACAGTCTGCAGGTAGAAATGTAACTCCACTCCGACACATTATTCTGATTGTACTAGCTCACTGAAACATCAGTCTGCAGGTAGAAATGTAACTCTACTCTGACACATTATTCTGATTGTACTAGTTCACTGAAACAACAGTCTACAGGTAGAAATGTAACTCCACTCTGACACATTATTCTGATTGTACTAGTTCACTGAAACAACAGTCTGCAGGTAGAAATGTAACTCCACTCTGACACAATATTCTGATTGTACTAGCTCACTGAAACATCAGTCTGCAGGTAGAAATGTAACTCCACTCTGACACATTATTCTGATTGTACTAGTTCACTGAAACAACAGTCTACAGGTAGAAATGTAACTCCACTCTGACACATTATTCTGATTGTACTAGCTCACTGAAACAACAGTCTGCAGGTAGAAATGTAACTCCACTCTGACACATTATTCTGATTGTACTAGCTCACTGAAACATCAGTCTGCAGGTAGAAATGTAACTCCACTCTGACACATTATTCTGATTGTACTAGCTCACTGAAACAACAGTCTGCAGGTAGAAATGTAACTCCACTCTGACACATTATTCTGATTGTACTAGTTCACTGAACTCTGACACATTATTCTGATTGTACTAGTTCACTGAAACAACAGTCTACATGTAGAAATGTAACTCCACTCTGACACATTATTCTGATTGTACTAGCTCACTGAAACATCAGTCTGCAGGTAGAAATGTAAATCCACTCTGACACATTATTCTGATTGTACTAGTTCACTGAAACAACAGTCTACATGTAGAAATGTAACTCCACTCTGACACATTATTCTGATTGTACTAGCTAACTGAAACAACAGTCTACAGGTAGATATGCAACTCCACTCTGACACATTATTCTGATTGTACTGGCTCACTGACACAACAGTCTGCAGGTAGAAATGTAACTCCACTCCGACACATTATTCTGATTGTACTAGCTCACTGAAACATCAGTCTGCAGGTAGAAATGTAACTCTACTCTGACACATTATTCTGATTGTACTAGTTCACTGAAACAACAGTCTACAGATAGAAATGTAACTCCACTCTGACACATTATTCTGATTGTACTAGCTCACTGAAACAACAGTCTGCAGGTAGAAATGTAACTCCACTCTGACACATTATTCTGATTGTACTAGCTCACTGAAACATCAGTCTGCAGGTAGAAATGTAACTCCACTCTGACACATTATTCTGATTGTACTAGCTCACTGAAACAACAGTCTGCAGGTAGAAATGTAACTCCACTCTGACACATTATTCTGATTGTACCAGTTCACTGAACTCTGACACATTATTCTGATTGTACTAGCTCACTGAAACAACAATCTGCAGGTAGAAATGTAACTCCACTCTGACACATTATTCTGATTGTACTAGTTCACTGAAACAACAGTCTACATGTAGAAATGTAACTCCACTCTGACACATTATTCTGATTGTACTAGTTCACTGAAACAACAGTCTACAGGTAGAAATGTAACTCCACTCTGACACATTATTCTGATTGTACTAGTTCACTGAACTCTGACACATTATTCTGATTGTACTAGCTCACTGAAACAACAATCTGCAGGTAGAAATGTAACTCCACTCTGACACATTATTCTGATTGTACTAGTTCACTGAAACAACAGTCTACAGGTAGAAATGTAACTCCACTCTGACACATTATTCTGATTGTACTAGTTCACTGAAACAACAGTCTACAGGTAGAAATGTAACTCCACTCTGACACATTATTCTGATTGTACTAGCTCACTGAAACAACAGTCTGCAGGTAGAAATGTAACTCCACTCTGACACATTATTCTGATTGTACTAGTTCACTGAAACAACAGTCTACAGGTAGAAATGTAACTCCACTCCGACACATTATTCTGATTGTACTAGCTCACTGAAACATCAGTCTGCAGGTAGAAATGTAACTCTACTCTGACACATTATTCTGATTGTACTAGTTCACTGAAACAACAGTCTACAGGTAGAAATGTAACTCCACTCTGACACATTATTCTGATTGTACTAGCTCACTGAAACAACAGTCTGCAGGTAGAAATGTAACTCCACTCTGACACATTATTCTGATTGTACTAGCTCACTGAAACAACAGTCTACATGTAGAAATGTAACTCCACTCTGACACATTATTCTGATTGTACTAGCTCACTGAAACAACAGTCTGCAGGTAGAAATGTAACTCCACTCTGACACATTATTCTGATTGTACTAGCTCACTGAAACAACAGTCTACAGGTAGAAATGTAACTCCACTCTGACACATTATTCTGATTGTACTAGCTCACTGAAACAACAGTCTACAGGTAGAAATGTAACTCCACTCTGACACATTATTCTGATTGTACTAGTTCACTGAAACAACAATCTGCAGGTAGAAATGTAACTCCACTCTGACACATTATTCTGATTGTACTAGCTCACTGAAACAACAGTCTACAGGTAGAAATGTAACTCCACTCTGACACATTATTCTGATTGTACTAGTTCACTGAAACAACAGTCTACAGGTAGAAATGTAACTCCACTCCGACACATTATTCTGATTGTACTAGCTCACTGAAACATCAGTCTGCAGGTAGAAATGTAACTCTACTCTGACATATTATTCTGATTGTACTAGTTCACTGAAACAACAATCTGCAGGTAGAAATGTAACTCTACTCTGACACATTATTCTGATTGTACTAGTTCACTGAAACATCAGTCTGCAGGTAGAAATGTAACTCCACTCTGACACATTATTCTGATTGTACTAGCTCACTGAAACAACAGTCTACAGGTAGAAATGTAATTCCACTCTGACACATTATTCTGATTGTACTAGTTCACTGAAACAACAATCTGCAGGTAGAAATGTAACTCCACTCTGACACATTATTCTGATTGTACTAGCTCACTGAAACATCAGTCTGCAGGTAGAAATGTAACTCCACTCTGACACATTATTCTGATTGTACTAGTTCACTGAAACAACAATCTGCAGGTAGAAATGTAACTCCACTCTGACACATTATTCTGATTGTACTAGCTCACTGAAACACCAGTCTACAGGTAGAAATGTAACTCCACTCTGACACATTATTCTGATTGTACTAGCTCACTGAAACAACAGTCTACAGGTAGAAATGTAACTCCACTCTGACACATTATTCTGATTGTACTAGTTCACTGAAACAACAATCTGCAGGTAGAAATGTAACTCCACTCTGACACATTATTCTGATTGTACTAGCTCACTGAAACAACAGTCTACAGGTAGAAATGTAACTCCACTCTGACACATTATTCTGATTGTACTAGTTCACTGAAACAACAATCTGCAGGTAGAAATGTAACTCCACTCTGACACATTATTCTGATTGTACTAGTTCACTGAAACAACAGTCTACATGTAGAAATGTAACTCCACTCTGACACATTATTCTGATTGTACTAGTTCACTGAAACATCAGTCTGCAGGTAGAAATGTAAATCCACTCTGACACATTATTCTGATTGTACTAGTTCACTGAAACAACAGTCTACAGGTAGAAATGTAACTCCACTCTGACACATTATTCTGATTGTACTAGTTCACTGAAACAACAGTCTACAGGTAGAAATGTAACTCCACTCTGACACATTATTCTGATTGTACTAGTTCACTGAAACAACAATCTGCAGGTAGAAATGTAACTCCACTCTGACACATTATTATGATTGTACTAGTTCACTGAAACAACAGTCTACATGTAGAAATGTAACTCCACTCTGACACATTATTCTGATTGTACTAGTTCACTGAAACATCAGTCTGCAGGTAGAAATGTAACTCCACTCTGACACATTATTCTGATTGTACTAGTTCACTGAAACAACAGTCTACAGGTAGAAATGTAACTCCACTCTGACACATTATTCTGATTGTACTAGTTCACTGAAACATCAGTCTGCAGGTAGAAATGTAACTCTACTCTGACACATTATTCTGATTGTACTAGTTCACTGAAACAACAGTCTACAGGTAGAAATGTAACTCCACTCTGACACATTATTCTGATTGTACTAGTTCACTGAAACAACAGTCTACAGGTAGAAATGTAACTCCACTCTGACACATTATTCTGATTGTACTAGTTCACTGAAACATCAGTCTGCAGGTAGAAATGTAACTCTACTCTGACACATTATTCTGATTGTACTAGCTCACTGAAACAACAGTCTACAGGTAGAAATGTAACTCCACTCTGACACATTATTCTGATTGTACTAGCTCACTGAAACAACAGTCTACAGGTAGAAATGTAACTCCACTCTGACACATTATTCTGATTGTACTAGTTCACTGAAACATCAGTCTGCAGGTAGAAATGTAACTCTACTCTGACACATTATTCTGATTGTACTAGCTCACTGAAACAACAGTCTACAGGTAGAAATGTAACTCCACTCTGACACATTATTCTGATTGTACTAGTTCACTGAAACAACAATCTACAGATAGAAATGTAACTCCACTCTGACACATTATTCTGATTGTACTAGCTCACTGAAACAACAGTCTGCAGGTAGAAATGTAACTCCACTCTGACACATTATTCTGATTGTACTAGTTCACTGAAACAACAGTCTACAGGTAGAAATGTAACTCCACTCTGACACATTATTCTGATTGTACTAGCTCACTGAAACAACAGTCTGCAGGTAGAAATGTAACTCCACTCTGACACATTATTCTGATTGTACTAGCTCACTGAAACAACAGTCTACAGGTAGAAATGTAACTCCACTCTGACACATTATTCTGATTGTACTAGCTCACTGAAACATCAGTCTTGGTTAGACCCAAATAGGGCTTGAAGCCACGATCTACCACACTCAATGGAACCACACTAACCTTTACACCACCTAGGCTATGCAGTTCCCATTGACACAAAATCATTTTGTTTGCATATGAACAACTAAGGAATATTTAACGAATTCTTAGAAGCTACAAATGTATATTACTTTTTTTTTAAATTCTAGTAAAGGTCATATTACCTGGGGTCATCTTCTATGATGACAGTCATAATTAATAAAGCAGATTTCTAACATGAGAAAAATGTATATACCTTGTGGAAAAGGTAAAATTAATGTAAACAGTAGACATGTTGGTCCTTTTCCTATCAATTAGAATTCAACATGGCTGCCAGCATAAACCTTGTTGAGGACGTCTCGCTAACAATTACTGCCATGTTAAGTTTCAATTTTTCCATATAGTTAGAAAAAAGAAGAATAAACTGCGACAAGTTTTACTAAATAGAGATACAGATAGACCAAACTTGATCACAACAAATGCCTCATATTTTCTTTTGGGACATCCCATGTGACCAAAATTATAAATAATATATTATAGAAGTTAAAATATTTCATCAAACCTTGAAATGATATTGATTTTCAAACAACAATTACTGGTATAGTACATCTACAAATGGGCTGTCTATAAATAGCTGACAACTAATTCTACATATTTTGCTGAAGCAGAATTAGGTGATTGTATTGATTTTTACATGTCTATAGGGGTAAACTAACTGGTTATTAAAGCTTTCAAATACTTTTTAAATGGCTGAGTTTCAGAAAATACATACACTGGTAATATTTAATTTCCTGATGATCAGTTTAGTAGTAGAAGAAACGGTAGAATGAGCCAATGACAAGTAACCATGACATCATATCAGAAACCAGAGGCCCTTGAGAAGCTTAACATGATCTAATGTACCAAACTAAACATACTATATTGATGTATATATTAAACAGTATCTAAGTTTAGTGGGCACTTTCAAAAGTCAAACATTTTATCTACAGTTTCGTTTACAGAATTCTTTTAACAAATTATTAAGGACGTCCAATGTTGAAATATGTGTGATTAGCCATCTTGGATACATGTACAGTTTGGATTCAATGAGTTTTGTAGATTCAAAGATGACATTCAAAGCAAAAAACTTAAAATGGAAAGTCAACATTAGCTTGTTCAAATAATGTGTACATATATGTGCACCTTTGTGTCAATGTAGCTACACCCCTGCATATTGACAAGTTTATAGACGACACAAAATGATTACAATAGGTCACTTGACCGTTGTGTAAGGTGATCTAAAACATTATCTGTCCATATCACTGAAGATACAATTTGCTTTATTTATATTATATAACTCTTGACATTTTACTGAGTGTGATCAATAGTACAAGCAGATTTAAACTATAACTATCTTCTCATTAGACACCTGTACAAAATAATTCACTACAAATGGCATTCAAATGTAATGGTGAAATATACAAATTTAATTTGTACTTCAATGTATTATCTTAAATAAAAATACAATGTATGCAAATTTTGAAATGATGGATGTCCATAACATGAAATTATAAGTATATAAAAAAACCAGTTTCAATATAAACATTACTATTCTAATGTCGTAACATTAACAGACAACAACATTTATCTATCATCTAATTAACATTGACAACAGTTTTTATCTATGTGTAACACAAAATTGAACCAATCATGCTTTGATCTATTCAACACATTGGAAGTACAAAAAACCTGTGTAAATAAAACTAAAAATAATTTGAATTAATTTAGTTAAATCTATTCCCATCTCCTCGTCTATATGTAAAGTAGCAATCAGTTTGGAAAGTGATTGGTATTTAACGCCAAGAGGCCAATTTTACAGCTACATCATGGAGAGAACAAGTTACGTCTTAGTAAGAGAATGATGAAACCTGGTTTGTACTAGCTAATCCTGTGAAGCTAGATTTTATACATTCACAGAAACAATAGATCTCAGTAGACATGTTATACCACTTTGACATATTATCAGTAGACATGTTATACCACTTTGACATATTATCAGTAGACATGTTATACCACTTTGACATCCTGACTACAACCAGATTGTTCCTCTTACTCATTAATGCTGTACTTGGAGGAGAAGTAGCAAGTTTTTTATTTTAATTGTCCTTGGTTTGTGAGGAGGATTAAAACATTGATATTCCTACATTTAAAGTTAGAACTTGAATCATTACCAAGACAACTAATAGTAATAAGTTTTAAATCAAGATGAACAATTTAAATATAGATCAATGTAATCTACCTACATTTACCTGTCAACAATCTAAATAGATCAATGTAATCTACCTACATTTACCTGTCAACAATCTAAATAGATCAATGTAATCTACCTACATTTACCTGTCAACAATCTAAATAGATCAATGTAATCTACTTACATTTACCTGTCAACAATCTAAATAGATCAATGTAATCTACTTACATTTACCTGTCAACAATCTAAATAGATCAATGTAATCTACCTACATTTACCTGTCAACAATCTAAATAGATCAATGTAATCTACCTACATTTACCTGTCAACAATCTAAATAGATCAATGTAATCTACCTACATTTACCTGTCAACAATCTAAATAGATCAATGTAATCTACCTACATTTACCTGTCAACAATCTAAATAGATCAATGTAATCTACCTACATTTACCTGTCAACAATCTAAATAGATCAATGTAATCTATCTACATTTACCTGTCAACAATCTAAATAGATCAATGTAATCTACCTACATTTACCTGTCAACAATCTAAATAGATCAATGTAATCTACCTACATTTACCTGTCAACAATCTAAATAGATCAATGTAATCTACCTACATTTACCTGTCAACAATCTAAATAGATCAATGTAATCTACCTACATTTACCTGTCAACAATCTAAATAGATCAATGTAATCTACCTACATTTACCTGTCAACAATCTAAATAGATCAATGTAATCTACCTACATTTACCTGTCAACAATCTAAATAGATCAATGTAATCTATCTACATTTACCTGTCAACAATCTAAATAGATCAATGTAATCTACCTACATTTACCTGTCAACAATCTAAATAGATCAATGTAATCTACCTACATTTACCTGTCAACAATCTAAATAGATCAATGTAATCTATCTACATTTACCTGTCAACAATCTAAATAGATCAATGTAATCTACTTACATTTACCTGTCAACAATCTAAATAGATCAATGTAATCTACTTACATTTACCTGTCAACAATCTAAATAGATCAATGTAATCTACCTACATTTACCTGTCAACAATCTAAATAGATCAATGTAATCTACCTACATTTACCTGTCAACAATCTAAATAGATCAATGTAATCTACCTACATTTACCTGTCAACAATCTAAATAGATCAATGTAATCTACTTACATTTACCTGTCAACAATCTAAATAGATCAATGTAATCTACCTACATTTACATGTCAACAATCTAAATAGATCAATGTAATCTACCTACATTTACCTGTCAACAATCTAAATAGATCAATGTAATCTACCTACATTTACCTGTCAACAATCTAAATAGATCAATGTAATCTACCTACATTTACCTGTCAACAAAAACATACTCTAAACAATAACAATCAAATGTTGGAGTCAAACTCACCTCTTTATTTTCAGTCTCTAAAATAGAAATCCTTTCAAGCAGCTTTGTCAGTTCTTCTTTATTCTCTGTTCTCTCATTTTCCTAGATAAAACACATATCTTTAATGTTTCAAAGTCAAAAATCTAATACTTAATTTGAAATACATATAGGTCCAATTTAACAAGATTCAAGTTTTCTTTTATTAATAACTTGGTACAAGAAACTTAAATCATATGATACAGTTGAGTTACATTTGTTTTATTTTTATTTTTCAGTGATAATTACAAAAAAAAGGTGTATGTTCTATGCAAACTGTCTTAGGAAGGGCCATTTGTTTTAGATTGTCGACCACAAGTCAAAAAAACCTTGATGTGTATTCGAATCCCCGATACCCTCCTACAGATACCTACCCGAAAAAGTGGGGTCAGTGGGATTCACCTGTCAGTTTATTATAAATCCCAAAAAAGAGGGGTCAATGTGATTCACCTGTCAGTTTATTATAAATCCCAGAAAAGTGAAGTCAGTGGGATTCACCTGTCAGTTTATTATAAATCTCCAAAAAGAGGGGTCAATGCGATTCACCTGTCAGTTTATTATAAATCCCAGAAAGGTGGGGTCAGTGGGATTCACCTGTCAGTTTATTATAAATCTCAGAAAAGTGGGGTCAATGCGATTCACCTGTCAGTTTATTATAAATCCCAGAAAGGTGGGGTCGGTGGGATTCACCTGTCAGTTTATTATAAATCCCAGAAAAGTGGGGTCAGTGGGATTCACCTGTCAGTTTATTATAAATCCCAGAAAAGTGGAGTCAGTGGGATTCACCTGTCAGTTTATTATAAATCCCAGAAAGGTGGGGTCGGTGGGATTCACCTGTCAGTTTATTATAAATCCTAGAAAAGTGGAGTCAGTGGGATTCACCTGTCAGTTTATTATAAATCCCAGAAAGGTGGGGTCGGTGGGATTCACCTGTCAGTTTATTATAAATCCCAGAAAAGTGGAGTCAGTGGGATTCACCTGTCAGTTTATTATAAATCCCAGAAAAGTGGAGTCAGTGGGATTCACCTGTCAGTTTATTATAAATCCCAGAAAGGTGGGGTCGGTGGGATTCACCTGTCAGTTTATTATAAATCCCAGAAAGGTGGGGTCAGTGGGATTCACCTGTCAGTTTATTATAAATCCCAGAAAAGTGGAGTCAGTGGGATTCACCTGTCAGTTTATTATAAATCCCAGAAAGGTGGGGTCGGTGGGATTCACCTGTCAGTTTATTATAAATCCTAGAAAAGTGGAGTCAGTGGGATTCACCTGTCAGTTTATTATAAATCCCAGAAAGGTGGGGTCGGTGGGATTCACCTGTCAGTTTATTATAAATCCCAGAAAAGTGGAGTCAGTGGGATTCACCTGTCAGTTTATTATAAATCCCAGAAAAGTGGAGTCAGTGGGATTCACCTGTCAGTTTATTATAAATCCCAGAAAGGTGGGGTCGGTGGGATTCACCTGTCAGTTTATTATAAATCCCAGAAAGGTGGGGTCAGTGGGATTCACCTGTCAGTTTATTATAAATCCCAGAAAAGTGGAGTCAGTGGGATTCACCTGTCAGTTTATTATAAATCCCAGAAAAGTGGAACCTTTTAGTTTACTATAAATCCCAGGTCTTTCCTCCACTAATAAGTGTGGTGGACAACAGATAACTAAATCATGGTTGAAAATAGACTTTAAATGTCTTGGGAAAGAAACCGTTGAACACTGAATAGTCCCATTGGCATTTCAATCATTTTTTTCCCCTGACCATTCATTGACTTATTTTAGAATGATGAATACAAAATACATTGCCCAATCAGGGTGTATGACTGGATTCATCTTGTACATGTACTTGTTTATTTAACCACAAGCTCTAAAAATTCTTAGAATTTACATATCATTTTGATTGGCTTCATTGATGTTCTTTAGATTTTTGAGAGTGTACATGTCATTTTACTTGGTATTTGATTATTCCTTGATGTTCTTTAGACTGTTCAGAGTGTACATGTCATTTTGCTTGGTATTTGATTATTCCTTGATGTTCTTTAGACTGTTCAGAGTGTACATGTCATTTTGCTTGGTATTTGATTATTCCTTGGTGTTCTGTAGACTGTTCTGAGTGTACACGTCATTCTGCTCGATATTTGATTATTCCTTGGTGTTCTTTAGACTGTTCATAGTGTACATATCATTTTGCTTGGTATTTGATTATTCCTTGATGCTCTTTAGACTTTTCAGAGTGTACATGTCATTTTGCTTGGTATTTGATTATTCCGTGGTGTTCTGTAGACTTTTCAGAGTGTACATGTCATTTTAATTGGTATTTTGTTATTCCTAGATGTTCTGTAGACTGCTCAGAGTATACATGTCATTTTACTTGGTATTTGATTATTCCTTGATGTTCTTTACTGTTCAGAGTGTACATGTCATTTTACTTGGTATTTGATTATTCCTTGATGTTCTGTAGACTGTTCAGAGTGTACATGTTATTTTACTTGGTATTTGATTATTCCTTGATGTTCTTTACTGTTAAGAGTGTACACATCATTCTGCTTGGTATTTGATAATTTCTTGATGTTCTTTAGACTATTCAGAGTGTACACATCATTCTCCTTGGTATTTGATTATTCCTTGATGTTCTTTACTGTTCAGAGTGTACATGTCATTTTACTTGGTATTTGATTATTCCTTGGTGTTCTTTAGACTGTTCAGAGTGTACATGTCATTTTGCTTGGTATTTGATTATTCCTTGATGTTCTTTAGACTGTTCAAAGTGTACATGTCATTTTACTTGGTATTTGATTATTCCTTGATGTTCTTTACTGTTCAGAGTGTACATGTCATTTTACTTGGTATTTGATTATTCCTTGATGTTCTTTAGACTGTTCAGAGTGTACATGTCATTTTGCTTGGTATTTGATTATTCCTTGGTGTTCTTTAGACTGTTCAGAGTGTACATGTTATTTTACTTGGTGTTTGATTATTCCTTGGTGTTCTATAGATTGTTCAGAGTGTACATGTCATTTTACTTGGTATTTGATTATTCCTAGATGTTCTTTAGACTTTTCAGAGTGTACATGTCATTTTGCTTGGTATTTGATTATTCTTTGGTGTTCTGTAGACTGTTCAGAGTGTACATGTCATTTTGCTTGGTATTTGATTATTCCTTGATGTTCTTTAGACTGTTCAAAGTGTACATGTCATTTTACTTGGTATTTGATTATTCCTTGATGTTCTTTACTGTTCAGAGTGTACATGTCATTTTACTTGGTATTTGATTATTCCTTGATGTTCTTTAGACTGTTCAGAGTGTACATGTCATTTTGCTTGGTATTTGATTATTCCTTGGTGTTCTTTAGACTGTTCAGAGTGTACATGTTATTTTACTTGGTGTTTGATTATTCCTTGGTGTTCTATAGATTGTTCAGAGTGTACATGTCATTTTACTTGGTATTTGATTATTCCTAGATGTTCTTTAGACTTTTCAGAGTGTACATGTCATTTTGCTTGGTATTTGATTATTCTTTGGTGTTCTGTAGACTGTTCAGTGTGTACCTGTTATTTTGCTTGGTATTGGATTATACCTTGATGTTCTTTAGACTGTTCAGAGTGTACATGTCATTTTACTTGGTATTTGATTATTCCTTGATGTTCTTTAGACTGTTCAGAGTGTATATGTCATTTTGCTTGGTATTTGATTATTCCTTGGTGTTCTTTAGACTGTTCAGAGTGTACATGTTATTTTACTTGGTGTTTGATTATTCCTTGGTGTTCTATAGATTGTTCAGAGTGTACATGTCATTTTACTTGGTATTTGATTATTCCTAGATGTTCTTTAGACTTTTCAGAGTGTACATGTCATTTTGCTTGGTATTTGATTATTCTTTGGTGTTCTGTAGACTGTTCAGTGTGTACCTGTTATTTTGCTTGGTATTGGATTATACCTTGATGTTCTTTAGACTGTTCAGAGTGTACATGTCATTTTACTTGGTATTTGATTATTCCTAGATGTTCTTTAGACTTTTCAGAGTGTACATGTCATTTTGCTTGGTATTTGATTATTCTTTGGTGTTCTGTAGACTGTTCAGTGTGTACCTGTTATTTTGCTTGGTATTGGATTATACCTTGATGTTCTTTAGACTGTTCAGAGTGTACATGTCATTTTACTTGGTATTTGATTATTCCGTGGTGTTCTTTAGACTGTTCAGAGTGTACATGTCATTTTGCCTGATATTTATTATTCCTTGATGTTCTTTAGACTGTTCAGAGTGTACCTGTCATTTTATTTCTAACAGTATTGGCACATTTCTTGTTGCTCTTTAACCTGATTAGAGTGCAGATGTAATTGTTCTGGTTTGTCATTTACAATTATAAAGGTTCTGCACTGGTAATTGTTTTCAGCTTGAAGTGTTTATGACCAACTTTAATCTTGTGGTCAGGTTACTAGTTTAATTAACCTAACACTGGATTGTATTGTCACTGCAAGGCAACATCAACTTAACTGAAGCCAGAAATGTTAGCCGATGATGGTCAATATATTTGTAAGGTATCTCATTTTGATATAAACTCTTATAACTGCAAATATAAATCTTCAGAAAGAAATGATGTTTATTTCTCATAAGAAAACCTGAAGATAAGTGCATTGGTACTAACTTATAAATGGTCTTTATTTATTGGAAGAAGCTTAAAAGGTTCGTTATTTATTAGAATTAGGGGGCCTGGAACTAAAACAGGGTTTCCAATAACCATTAAAACACCAAAACAAGAGGCTCCCAGGAGCCTGTAATCGCTCACCTGGATCAAAGCTGCTTTCAATAACAATGCAACTGCACTGTGGCGGCCATCTTGGTGGGAGACCGTGACTGCCGAACACAATTTTGGAAGAGGACCATCCAATGACTATTCCATCAAAGTTTGGTTCTAATTGAGCTACTGGTTCCAGACAAGATGGTTTTTATGTGAATTTCCCATAGGGTCCTATGTTAAACTAAGTACAGCTGTGCAGCCATCTTGGTCACAGGGCGGGACCACCAGACACAATTTTGGAAGAGGACCATTCAATGACTATTTTATCAAAGTTTGGTTCCAATTGAGCAACTGGTTCCAGACAAGAAGATTTTTATGTGAATTTCCCATAGGGTTCTATATTAAACTAAGTTCGGATGTGGGGACCATCTTGGTCGAAGGGTCGAACCGCCAGACACATTTTTGGAAGAGAACCATCCAATGACTATTTCATCAAAATTTTGTTCTTATTGAGCAAACGGTTTCAGACAAGAAGACTTTTATGGGAATTTCCCATAGAGTTCTATGTTAAATTAAGTTCGGCTGTGGTGGCCATCTTGGTCGGAGGTCTGAAATGCCAGACATAATTCTGGAAGGGGACCACCCAAGGATCATTTCAGAAAAGTTTGGTTGAGATTGGCTCAGTAGTTTCAGAGGAGAAGATTTTTTTTTAATTTCATCCCCCCTTTTTTCTATTTTTAGCTTGGCGGCCATCTTGGTTGGAAGTCGGGATCACCAGACACAATTTTGGAAGGGGGCCATCCAAGGATCATTCCACAAAAGTTTGGTTGCAATTGGCCCAGTGGTTTCTGAGGAGAAGATTTTTATGTGAATTTCCCATAGGGTTCTATGTTAAGCTAAGTTCGGCTGTGGGGGCCATCTTGGTCGAAGCTCCGAACCGCCAGACACATTTTTGGAAGAGAACCATCCAATGACTATTTCATCAAAATTTTGTTCTTATTGAGCAAATGGTTTCAGACAAGAAGATTTTTATGGGAATTTTCCATAGGGTCCTATGTTAAATTAAGTGCGGCTGTGGTGGTCATCTTGGTCGGTGTTCTGAAATGCCAAACGCAATTTTTGAAGAGGACCATCCAAGAATCATTTCAGCAAAGTTTGGTTGAGATTGGCTCAGTAGTTTCAGAGGAGAAGATTTTTTTTAAATTTCATCCCCCCCTTTTTTTTAATTTGCATGATCGGTCAAAATCGGCAAAAGTTCAAAGTTCATAAAAAATCCCGTAATATATGTTAAAAAGGTCATCATTATGCTTGTACAGTTCAAATTTGGGTACATTCTGGCTTAAAATAGAGCAGTTTTGGCCATTTGAAGAAATTTCTATTTTTAGTAACAGTGGCCATCTTGGATGCAGGGCATGGCTATCGAACATAATTTTGAAAGGGATCGACCCAGGGACCATCCCTGCCAGGTTTGCTTTAATTTGGTTCTGCGGTTTCAGAGGAGAAGATTTAAATATGATCTTTTATCAAAATATGCCTAATTTGCAAAATCGGTATAAATCGGCTGAAAGAAATATTTCACACAAAAACCCCGCACATATGTTAAACTACTCCTTGCCATGTAGCTGCAGTTAAAACTTGAGCTCATTTTGACAATTAAAATTTCACCTCCCCTTTTTTTCTATTTTTAGCTTGGTGGCCATCTTGGTTGGAAGTCAGGATCACCGGACACATTTTTGGAAGGGGGGGCCATCCAAGGACCATTCCATCAAAGTTTGGTTGCAATTGGCCCAGTGGTTTCTGAGGAGAAGATTAAAATGTGAAATGTTGACAGACGGACGAAAAGTGATGGCAATAGCTCACATGGCCTAAAGGCCAGGCGAGTTAAAAAGGGCAATAACTCCAAAATGGGTAATGAGATTTACTTCAAAATTGCAGGGTAGGTAGATCTTGACATGCTGCACATTTTTGCAATTTAAACTTAACATCTATCTCTAAATAGTTTTTGAAATACAAGACGAAAAGTATTAAAATTAAAAAAAAGGGCAATAATTCCAAGATAGGTTATCAGATTTACTTCAAAATTGCAGGGTCGGTAGATCTTGACATGCTTAACATGTTTGCAGTTTCAACTTACAATCTGTCTCTTACAGTTTTTGAAATAAATGACGAAAAGTATTACAATTTTGAAAATTTGATGAGAAAAGGGAAATAACTCCAAAATGGGTAATGGGATTTACTTCAAAATTGCAGGGTGGGTAGATCTTGACATGCTGCACATTTTTGCAATTTAAACTTAACCTTTATCTCTTATAGTTTTTGTAATTAAAGACGAAAAGTATTAAAACTTTACAAATTTGATGAAAAAAGGGCAATAACTCCAAGATGGATAATCAGATTTACTTCAAAATTGCAGGGTAGGTAGATCTTGCTGTGCTGATCATTTTTACCCCATGTCAGATTTTTGATATTATGAACGGTTTTTGAGTTATTACCTAAAACCTGCAATTTTACCATATGTTCTATTTTTAGTAACAGTGGCCATGTTGGTTGGTGCACGGCATCACCGGACACAATTTTGAAACTAGACACCCTAGTGATGATGCTGACCAAGTTTGGTTTCCATTGGTTTAGTACTTTCAGAGGAGAAGATTTTTTAAAAAGTTTACGACGTATGACAGACGACGACGACGGACGCCAAGTGATGGCAATAGCTCACATGACCCTTCTAATGAACTTGATTAGAAAAAGGACATTTTTTTTACTAATACTTAAATGTCTAGATGGAAATTATAGCAATTCTATTGAAGAAAAATACAGTGGAACATATCCTTAGAACATGCCCCTCTGAAAATTGTAATACCCTTAAAACCATCTGTAAACTGTAGTCATGTAAAATGATTATACTATGATAGGAATGACAGAGGTCTCCAGCAAGACTAATCAGAAAATCTGTAACCATATAAAATGGTCAAGGTGGGGGGTATGGAGTTAGATTTGTAATTGTTTTACAGGAAGAAAGCCTGGACTGACTGGTTCCCAGCCTTGGTTTGTTGTCTGGCAACCTTAATGACTGGTAATATTCTCAGCCTTGGTTTGTTGTCTGGTAACCTTAATGACTGGTAATATTCCCAGCCTTGGTTTGTTGTCTGGTAACCTTAATGACTGGTAATATTCCCAGCCTTGGTTTGTTTTCTGGTAACCTTAATGACTGGTAATATTCCCAGCCTTGGTTTTTTGTCTGGTAACCTTAATGACTGGTAATATTCCCAGACTTGGTTTGTTGTCTGGTAACCTTAATGACTGGTAATATTCCCAGCCTTGGTTTGTTTTCTGGTAACCTTAATGACTGGTAATATTCTCAGCCTTGGTTTGTTGTCTGGTAACCTTAATGACTGGTAATATTCTCAGCCTTGGTTTGTTGTCTGATAACCTTAATGACTGGTAATATTCCCAGCCTTGGTTTGTTGTCTGGCAACCTTAATGACTGGTAATATTCTCAGCCTTGGTTTGTTGTCTGGTAACCTTAATGACTGGTAATATTCCCAGCCTTGGTTTGTTGTCTGGTAACCTTAATGACTGGTAATATTCCCAGCCTTGGTTTGTTTTCTGGTAACCTTAATGACTGGTAATATTCCCAGCCTTGGTTTGTTGTCTGGTAACCTTAATGACTGGTAATATTCTCAGCCTTGGTTTGTTGTCTGGTAACCTTAATGACTGGTAATATTCCCAGTCTTGGTTTGTTGTCTGGTAATCTTAATGACTGGTAATATTCCCAGTCTTGGTTTGTTGTCTGGTAACCTTAATGACTGGTAATATTCCCAGCCTTGGTTTGTTGTCTGGTAACCTTAATGACTGGTAATATTCCCAGCCTTGGTTTGTTGTCTGGTAACCTTAATGACTGGTAATATTCCCAGCCTTGGTATGTGGTCTGGTAACTTTAATGACTGGTAATATTCCCAGCCTTGGTTTGTTGTCTGGTAACCTTAATGACTGGTAATATTCCCAGTCTTGGTTTGTTTTCTGGTAACCTTAATGACTGGTAATATTCCCAACCATGGTTTGTTTTCTGGTAACTTTAATGACTGGTAATATTCCCAGCCTTGGTTTGTTGTCTGGTAACCTTAATGACTGGTAATATTCCCAGCCTTGGTTTGTTGTCTGGTAACCTTAATGACTGGTAATATTCCCAGCCTTGGTTTGTTGTCTGGTAACCTTAATGACTGGTAATATTCCCAGCCTTGGTTTGTTGTCTGGTAACCTTAATGACTGGTAATATTCCCAACCTTGGTTTGTTGTCTGGTAACCTTAATGACTGGTAATATTCCCAGCCTTGGTTTGTTGTTCGGTAACCTTAATGACTGGTAATATTCCCAGCCTTGGTTTATTGTCTGGTAACCTTAATGACTGGTAATATTCCCAGCCTTGGTTTGTTGTCTGGTAACCTTAAAGACTGGAAATATTCCCAGCCTTGGTTTGTTTTCTGGTAACCTTAATGACTGGTAATATTCCCAGCCTTGGTTTGTTTTCTGGTAACCTTAATGACTGGTAATATTCCCAGCCTTGGTTTGTTGTCTGGTAACCTTAATGACTGGTAATATTCCCAGTCTTGGTTTGTTTTCTGGTAACCTTAATGACTGGTAATATTCCCAACCATGGTTTGTTTTCTGGTAACTTTAATGACTGGTAATATTGCCAGCCTTGGTTTGTTGTCTGGTAACCTTAATGACTGGTAATATTCCCAGCCTTGGTTTGTTGTCTGGTAACCTTAATGACTGGTAATATTCCCAGCCTTGGTTTGTTGTCTGGTAACCTTAATGACTGGTAATATTCCCAGCCTTGGTTTGTTGTCTGGTAACCTTAATGACTGGTAATATTCCCAACCTTGGTTTGTTGTCTGGTAACCTTAATGACTGGTAATATTCCCAGCCTTGGTTTGTTGTCCGGTAACCTTAATGACTGGTAATATTCCCAGCCTTGGTTTATTGTCTGGTAACCTTAATGACTGGTAATATTCCCAGCCTTGGTTTGTTGTCTGGTAACCTTAAAGACTGGAAATATTCCCAGCCTTGGTTTGTTGTCTGGTAACCTTAATGACTGGTAATATTCCCAGCCTTGGTTTGTTTTCTGGTAACCTTAATGACTGGTAATATTCCCAGCCTTGGTTTGTTGTCTGGTAACCTTAATGACTGGTAATATTCCCAGCCTTGGTTTGTTGACTGGTAACCTTAATGACTGGTAATATTTCCAGCCTTGGTTTGTTGTCTGGTAACCTTAATGACTGATAATATTCCCAGCCTTGGTTTGTTGACTGGTAACCTTAATGACTGGTAATATTCCCAGCCTTGGTTTGTTGTCTGGTAACCTTAATGACTGGTAATATTCCCAGCCTTGGTTTGTTTTCTGGTAACCTTAATGACTGGTAATATTCCCAGCCTTGGTTTGTTGTCTGGTAACCTTAATGACTGGTAATATTCCCAGTCTTGGTTTGTTTTCTGGTAACCTTAATGACTGGTAATATTCCCAGCCTTGGTTTGTTTTCTGGTAACCTTAACACTTGAGTTGGGTATAAAGACTAGAACCTATTTTAGTGATGCTTAGATTGTTTATATGGTACATTGAATCATTACAACACTTAAAGCAAATTTTGAGTGGGTACTTTGCTCCCTTGCTTGAAAAATTAAAATGTTGTTAATGTCTCTGAAGAAATTAAGAGTACTTTTATTCCTTAGCTAACTCCTAAAGTCTTTGATGATTTGAAAACTAGAGATGACTCAATATTACTTAATGGTTTCAGATAATATTTGTTAGGTTGCATTGATAATTTCACTCAATAAACAAAGATTCAGAAAGGGATATAGCTTCAAAATTTGTCATCTCTGGTTAATCAATCATGTACCATTCTCAATATTTAATAAAATAATAAGCGTTAATGAAATCCAATTAGTACAATTATCTGATGGTGTAAATTACTGAATATAAGAAGAATCAAATAGAAATCAAACGGAAATCACTGTTATTTATTTTCATTTAATCCTAACATTTCCAAATTCATTTTGAAAAGAGAAAAAAAAGTATTTTGAGTTGTGATTTGTTTACATAAACTTTTGTGTACAATTGTACATAATATCTGATTACATTGCAGTAAGATCGCAAAGAAAATAAAATAATTGCAACAAAATAAATGGTTCAATTTAGATCTGAACATGAACCTATATGTTATATCAGAACATAGCAATAGGAAAGAAAACAGATTTGTCACCAATGTCATCAAATTATTTAACTCCTTTTTTAATTTAAACAACAAAAGTCTGGGAATTACTTATAATCCCTAACACTTGGAAACAAGAAGAATCGAATATATTTGTAATTATTTACCTAAATACATGAATCATTAAAGAAAGGCATAAGTGAAACTAGATTTCCTTGAAGTATGGTCACAAAAACACATATTGAATTTTACTTTAAATTGACAATATTAGACTTATTTATAGTTTCCATGGAAACATGAATCACATTTTATTTCATTATGGTACAAGTTTGTGCTATTTATTTTCCTGACAAAGATAATCATGAATAATAGGTTAAAAAATCTGTATTTTTCAACATACTGACTAATTTAATACCCAGTTTTTAGGAGAAAATAAATCATTTCAAAACCACTTCCTGGTTGAACAAAGATTGATCAATAATTCTTTTAGAAGTGACTTTTTTAAGTGCAATATATAAAACCAATATGGAAGCTTTGAAGAAATAAGTTGATTGTATATAAACTAATGAAAGGAACACGAGCAAAACATTTAATGAGTCAACTCGTGTGGACACTGTAGATAAATAGAACAGTTGGCCATTATAGATCTCACTAGATCTGATTAGTAGCTACAGGCAATATATCAATTTCTTCTGCACTTTACTAATAGGTTATATTTAATACTGCACTTTTAAGGTTATAAAGATGTTTACTACATCATTACAATAATATTTTTTCAAAGAAAATTCTTCTGCGTCAATTAGTAAGAAATGATAAGGATGTAAATGATGAGGTAACTTGTAGTATCAATCCTCTGTTAACATATGATGACAGTTCTTAGTTAACTCATGTTAAAATGGACAATCTGCTCCTCAGACAATCTTAGTTAGTTCAGGGTTAAAAGGATTGATTGATTGATTGTTGTTTGACATCAAACAAGCAGTATTCAGCTATATTCATGATGAGAATAAACTTACAATGAATAAATCATGTAAGAAAAGGTCCCTTTTAACCAAATTAGCTCATTTTCTACATTGACTTACAAGTAACTCATAAAGATGAGCATTTTGCGAAAAAGTGAATTAAAATCAGATGAAAAATAGGAAAGTTCAAAATTTCAAATTTGACACCTTTTTGTTGATTTTATATTTTCTTGAAAACCATAACAGATGAACTAAATTTGTCAACATAGTACTGCCATGTCTCAACACAATCAATTCAAAGAAAAAGATGCATCAAAATTGGATGCAAAACCATTACGAGAGGAACTACTGTATTTTCTTAGTCAACTCATGGTAAGTCCAAAGGAAAAAATTCTTAGTTTTCTCAGGGTAAAGGGAAAATTCTAAGCTAACTCATTGTTAACTCATGGTAAAAGGAAAATTACTCAAGGTAATTCATAATACCATACCGGTAGCTATTTCTCCACTAACTTTAGATAAAATGGATTGTCAGTTCTTAGTTAACCTATGGTGTAATGGGGTAGCCTTAGTTAACCGATTGTTAACTGGTAATTTCTTTATTACCAATTGTATAATGGTCCATCCTCAGTTAACTGATTGTAAATTGGACAGTTCTCGACTCTAAATGAAAACTTTAAACTTACAATTTGGCTTTGATTTTGGTGTGACATTTTATCTGGTTGAACACTTCCAGTAGAACAGGTTTCTGTTGTCATGCTACTTCCACTGTTATCTGTTGACTGGGGCTGGGCAGTACCACTGACTGACATTGACTGGTCACTGCTACTGACTACTGTTGACTGAGACTGGGTATTAATACTGACTATTTTTGACTGAGGCTGTAATCTGCCTGAGGTATTAGATGAAGTAGAGCTAAGTTGTAGTCGTGGGACAAAAGGAGCTTGATGTCCTACAGGTACTGGTATAACTTCTGCATCAGCCAATTCCTTTTAAGAAAAAAATAACAATTTTAATATCTATGTCAAACCTCATGTAAGTAACTCAATTTTGAAAAGAAAAACAACACATCAATTTATTTCATAATCTTTAAATTTAATGGTGAAAATGTGGAATTTATAGAATTGTCAGATGTGAACAAATTTAAATACATGTTATTCTCAGAATCATCCCGTTGGTGCTAAGCTTACACTACTATAGTAATAACACCTTAATAACATAACTTATTAGTACTTTTGGGGTGTTTCTGAATGTTGATCAACAAATTGACTCGCAAAGCAACTGGTGAGATTTATGCAACATTACTGAGCAATGGAAATAGACCGCTGTTGCTTGTTTAAATAGGACTCCATCCACTCAAACAACAAAGAAAGATGTCAGAAAAGACATTCTATTACTAATGGTAAGTAATGTTACACAAGCTCTGCCTGTCCCTGAAAACAAAGGATTCTCTTTATAATGCAGTCATTAGAACTAAAGGCAAGAGACCCTTGATAATACTCATTGGATGTGTTCATTTATATAGTATTTACTATTTTATTTTGTATATTTGTCACAAATTGTCAAAAACAGATTATTAGAGAATAAAATGTTGGTTTGATTTTATTTTATTTACATATTAAACTTTACATGGTATGATTAATGGAATTTTCATAATATTTCAAGATTTAAAATTAACTGATACATATTAAAGAAATTGCAATTTTTATTGCTTCTGCTAATAAAAGAGACTTTCAACTTACAAGTTCTATGATTTACTATAGATTTCTTGTGAGAGGGTCAAACTGGATTGACCAGCACACAGTGTTAAGGAGAACACAGTTGGACAGGATATTGAATAAATAAGTAAGACACAGGAAATAGGTTTTTGTTTACTATTGTTGGGCAATGACAGAGATGTCCAAACCAATGAACAAACTGTGGGAAAGGAGCACAATTAGACCACCCTTGTTTCAAAGATTCAGATTCTCAACTGGTTCCTTTGACTTGAGTCATAACAAGACAAAATTATTCAGGACATTTAGAGTTATTCCCCTTTTCTCACTATCATTCCTAACTTATGATGGAATTGTTAATACAAATAAGAGGCTCACATGTTTATTTGCCATTAATTATCTACATTGTATTTATTATCCAATGATCAGTTATATAGCTTATATGTTTGTAATTTCTTTAATTAAGATATTTTAACTTTTTCCCAACAGGCATTGCTAATCCTTTTTCCAGCACTCAGTCACTGGAGGCCATCTTTGATTTCTGATCAACATAAAAACCATAGGCTTTGTAGAAGATCACCCCATGAAAGATTCCAGCCAAGTTTGTTATCAAACTGGTAAATTGTTTTAAAGAGGGATATTTCAAAACAATTTTCTATATTAATTAAAGGGAGATAATTAATAGAGTTGGGCCTTTAGAGTGATTGTTGTTTTATGTCAATTCAGCAATTTTTCAGCTATATCATGGCGAGAACAAGTTAATTTTCAATGAGATGATGATGAAGTCTGCTTTGTACTAGATCAACACGCTGAGTTGGATCTTTATAGTGCTAGCTCACTGAAAAAACAGTCTGTAGGTAGAGATGTCGCTCCACTCGGACACATTATTCTGATTCCGAGCCAACCGGTCTTTGCTCTTTCTCCTTAATGCTGCATGCTTAGCAGAGAAGCAACAAATACCAATTTTGTATTCTTTGGTTTCAGGCGATCTGGGCTCGAACCCAACATCTACTGCACTCGAGGCGAGCATTCTCACCATTACGCCACTGATGCGTATTTTTGACAAGTACAATTTACAAGTAAAAGGGAAATAATAAATAGTGTAAGAAAATGTTGCCTTGCATTAGAGTCATCATTGACCACTCTTACTAACAAGATTTTTGTAATTAGGACATACATTTTTTATGTGGAAGAGGCATGACAAACATGAGGCACTACTTAATGCCCTGTCATTAAGGCAAGATATATATTTGGTAAAGCCAACTGACAGATGCAAGGTTTTATTTCTATATCCTTATTTAATAAAACCATCAAGTCTAGATTTACTGTAAAATATTGTCAATACTAATTTGAGATAGTGTCTAGTGCCTGTGATTGAAATGTATAATAATGTGTGTATGTAAATGGAGTGTATGTAAATAATGTTTCAGGAGGAGATCAGTAGAAAATACATACAGCTTTCAGCCAATCAGGAAGATCATCTGCTGTTTCTGCTATTGGTACTGCTGAATCTTCACTTAGTATCTGAGGACTATCAGGTTTCCCAGAATCCTTTGCTATATCAAAGTCTATTGTACTCTCACTAGACATGTCACTACCTCCATCACAATAGGCACTGTCTTCAGTTATAATAGGAGAATGTAACACAACTATTATAAAATAAAATAAAAAAGACATTAATGGATGATATATACTGAATATCACATGCCGTATCAACCCGAGAACCCTATATCACCCCAAGGGCCACCGGCCCGAGGGGTGATATAGGTCGAGGGTTGATACGGCATGTGATACAGATTTTGACATGTAATGTTCATTATATCATATATTTCAACCATGCCTTTGATAATACATGTATTTAGATATTCACTATATTTCTATCTGAATAGAGTTACTTCCCCTTTCAAATTTATCATTTTTTTTAATTTCTTTCATATGTATTCAAATTGTTATATTTGTAAGTTGTGGTCGAATTCTAATATTTATATACATCCATAACAATTCCAAAAATCTGAAAAATCTATTGTAAAATTTAAATTTTCATAGAAATTTGAATTTTTTGTAACCAAATCTTACCTACTTTTCAAATTTAAAGAGGTATATATATTGTTGAGCACTCATTGTAGTTGAGTTGTAAGAAAGAAGACAAGGTTAGCATTTTCCTTTGTATAAACGAAATATTTTTTAATATTATACCTCATACATTTATTTCTTCTAATTAGCTATGTTAGCCAGTCCAGTCCATATTTTGTGACATGGACCAGAGCTCTGGTTCGAAATGTAATATAATAAAATAAAATAATAATAATAAAAACAGAAAAAAACCCACCAAAAAACCCCCTAAAAAAAATAAAAAATAAAAAAATAAACCCCCCCCCCCAAAAAAAAACCAATACAATGTAAAGGACAAAAAATTAAAACAATACAATCCACCCCAAAAAATCAAAACAAAAATGCACCCCCCAAAAAAATCACCTGTCAAAAAAAATAATAATACAATAAAAAAAAAGAAAAAGAAAAAAAACCAACAACAAACAGAAGTGTGTAACAATTTCAGTCTACCATGTTGTTACTGTTATTCACTTTTCCAGACTTCATGTATACACAAAGAAATCAATGGATTTTCGGCATAATATAACAAATAGTGGATAACACTTCGGGTCCCATGGCAGTTTATGGACCGGTCAGTCACCCCTAAAATGTTATATGGACCGAAGCGAAGCTGAGGTCCATATAACATTTTAGGGGTGACTGAACGGTCCATAAACTGCCATATGACCCTCAGTGCTATGCACTATTTGTTAAATATTACAGTACATTATTAGCTTCATTAAGAAAGAGATGTACTTTGGAAAAACGATCAATATAACGCGGCCTTCGAAGAAGACACCCATATGATATAGGTCTAGGGATGCGATATAGGCTTGGGACAATCATTGATAATCCATATACAAAACACCTGTATTTTAATCTAAATACATGTATATGATATAAACAATTAATGAAGGTAAAAAGTGTATTAGGATGTGTAATGTATCCCCCTTATTTACTTATAGCTGAGAAACTTGATCAATGATTTGGCAAGAACATTCTTCTCATAAAATAACACAAAAATTCATAATTACTCAAGTTTATCATAAACAAAACTGTTAACTCTATTTTGTTGTGCAAAATAATGTGATATTTATGTTTATATTAGATAAAGATCTTTTGAATGACATGACTATACTTCCTGTAGAAATTGAATAAGACTTTATTTATAATTCCTCCTCCCTGTTGTGGTAAGAAAACAATAGTTTGATGTCATCATGAAACTTAAACATGAACAAGATTGTTGCTATTGATATACTTTCTGTAAATAGTTTCAGAATCTAAGTATTAATTAATGAAGTCATGCCATAAAAAGGCTCCATTTTCTGAATCCAATATCATCCATCTTTTTACCTTGAGCAATATTTGTTCTCATAAAATATAAAAATATGCTGATAACCATTTGTATCCCTAAAACAAAACTATGATAGACAGAATGAGGCCTAATTCTTAAATCTCCACAGATTATGTGATGAAGGTAAAACATCATCTAATTTTAACTTGGAATTCATAAAAACATTATAGACATCTGCTGTTCATTATTGAAGTTATCTTATAAATATAAATGTTAGCACAGACATATTGTTTGTCTCTTTAATATCAGTGAAGATGGACATCTACTACATCATAATAAATACATTTGTACTACATGTTTACCTCCAACCATACATATAGAATAACCACAGCTATGAAGGACGAGACAGACATTATTGATAGTATCATAGTCTGATGTGATACTGGTGATAATCTTTGTCCAGTACTTCAAGCCTGATGTGATACTGGTGATAATGTTTGTCCAGTACTTCAAACCTGATGTGATACTGGTGATAATGTTTGTCCAGTACTACAAACCTGATGTGATACTGGTGATAATGTTTGTCCAGTACTACAAACCTGATGTGATACTGGTGATAATGTTTGTCCAGTACTACAAACCTGATGTGATACTGGTGATAATGTTTGTCCAGTACTTCAAGCCTGATGTGATACTGGTGATAATGTTTGTCCAGTACTACAAACTTGATGTGATACTGGTGATAATGTTTGTCCAGTACTACAAACCTGATGTGATACTGGTGATAATGTTTGTCCAGTACTTCAAGCCTGATGTGATACTGGTGATAATGTTTGTCCAGTACTACAAACCTGATGTGATACTGGCGATAATGTTTGTCCAGTACTTCAAGCCTGATGTGATACTGGTGATAATGTTTGTCCAGTACTACAAACCTGATGTGATACTGGTGATAATGTTTGTCCAGTACTACAAACCTGATGTGATACTGGTGATAATGTTTGTCCAGTACTACAAACCTGATGTGATACTGGTGATAATGTTTGTCCAGTACTACAAACCTGATGTTCTTGTTTTTATCTGTAAGGTAATAATGCACTTGATGTCACACTGACCGATAATTTTCAGCATCAGTCATTTCTTTAATATTAACAATATCACTCCATGAGATCAAAGGAAAAATGTCCAATATAATTGTATAATATAACATTTTTCATCAGTTTTATAATAATGTATAATATAATATTTATATAAATCAAAAGATGTGCATCCCTATACAAGTATCATAGACACAGGCAGTAACGTCAAAGATCTTTCACATGAAAAAACTGAGAATGAATTTCACTTTTAGATCGACGTTATCGATCGAAGTTTGACATTGAAAAAGTCTATCTGTGAGATGAAAATCCTTTCATTTTAAACCAGTATCTATTTGTTACTACTTTATACATTTGGTGTGGTTGTGTAAACTTTTCAGACATATATATATATAATATAACATATAACAAATGGCATTATATCAAAAATAAATATCAAATTCACCTACAATAATAAAATCCAAATAACAGAATATGATTTAATGAAATACCATTCTAACTGTAAATGTAAAATAAAACAATTATTAGTATACAAAAGTGGTGATATATGAGAAGTACAGTTATTGTGTTAACTTAATACAAGCAAACACATGATGATTTTATACACATTTCTGTTAAAATTCTGTCATAACCAATAAACACTACAGGGGTAAAGCAACACAGGTGATAGGGATCAGAGGCTCAAACAGGTATGTATCACTCACCTGGGCAAGATTTCTTAAGGGTTAGGGTTTAGGGCTATGGTGTTTAACGCCACTTTCAACAATATTTCAGACATATTAGAAGATTTCTTAAGATATTCTCACATCATTGTATATGATAAATTTTGGGATCCATTGCTTCATGTTTTTATTACAATCATTTACAAAATCTATTGTAATTTGTTGATTAATATTATAAATAATCTTGAATTCTCCACAAATTTTGTCTTCTAATCCCAGAGAAAAACACTAGTGCATTTCAATTTTTGGTTCTGAAGATGATTTTCTAAATCTTATGTTTGGATCTCCTGATTTTCTAAATCTTATGTTTGGACCTCCTGATTTCTAATCCATCATATATACATATACATTTGATTTGTTGGTTCTTAAGATAAAGATTGTTTTTCATTAAAAATTTTGCATTTACAGCTTATGTTAAAATTTAAATCATCAGAGTTAATTTTATTGTTCTTTGATAGGACTATATACAATTAATTCTGTCTCTCAAACAAATATTGTTTCTTCTAAAGAAGATTAATTTCCCCCTTTTTTAAACCCTAACTCAATCCTATTCCAAAGGATTGTCATTAAATTTTGGGTTGAAAATGGTTAAACATTTCTGAAGGACAATGTGACAGAAGACATACAGATACCAGACACCAAGTGATGTCAAAAGCTCATGGCCTTTGGACAGGTGGTCTAAAAAGTGAGATATATAGACACCAAACATTTTTGATGGTGTAAATAAAAGTGAGAAATCTGGACACAAAATTAAAAAACCTAAACACAAACAAGTTAATTATAATCCAATAAAGAAAAACAAAAAAAAACATTAAAGAAAATAGTGATACAATTTTAACAGCAAATTGATGAAAAAAACAAGTTGTTAAATAAAGCAGTAGCCTCCCTTGAATCAACAATCAGTTATTATTGGGATTACATAGCAGGCAAGCAGTTATGTAATTAAAGCTTCATGCCTTGTTAGGAAAAGCATGCGTTGGCATTCTGAATACCGAGACATATTCTAGCAACATGCTTCAAACTTCCAACACAGTATCAATCATGCATCAGGGGTGGACAGGGTTTTATCATCACACTCCTCCTATTGTCCTACTTAATAACCTATGAATTCATGACTTGTGGCCACTTACTACCCCTATCATTCAATACAACCATAACAGGGAATATTTTTCTATATAATATCTTAACAATATATTTCCATCATTGACATTAGACCTTATATCCATTTCTCTGGCAACTGTTTACCCATCACACATTTACCCTAGACTTGCCTATACCAACCCCTCCCCTTATAACAATATCTCCTGTCCCTATAACAATACCCCCTGTCCCTATAACAATATTCCATGTCCCTATAACAATATCTCCTGTCCCTATAATAATACCTCCTGTTCCTATAATAATATCCCCTGTCCCTATAAAAATACCTCCTGTCCCTATAATAATACCTCCTGCCCCTATAATAATATCCCCTGTCCCTATAAAAAATACCTCCTGCCCCAATAATAATATCCCCTGTCCATCCATTGGAAATGTATCACATCTTACCTTTATGGTTTAAAACATCTACCAGAGAAAACATTTTAAACATCTCAGTCATATATATCATCAGACACCTATGTTTTTTACCAGGATACAAATGTACTTCAAAGTGTTATATACCTTGTCATACCCCTCCCCACCTCTTTCCATCCAGTGATGTCATACCCCTTCCCACCTCTTTCCATCCAGTGATGTCATACCCCTCCCCACCTCTTTCCATCCAGTGATGTCATACCCCTCCCCACTGTACCTCTTTCCATCCAGTGATGTCATACCCCTCCCCACCTCTTTCCATCCAGTGATGTCATACCCCTCCCCACCTCTTTCCATCCAGTGATGTCATACCCCTCCCCACTGTACCTCTTTCCATCCAGTGATGTCATACCCCTCCCCATTGTACCTCTTTCCATCCAGTGATGTCATACCCCTCCCCACTGTACCTCTTTCACTCCAGTGATGTCATACCCCTCCCCACCTCTTTCCATCCAGTGAGTCTATATAACATTTGTGTCTATAACACTACTCCTTCCTATTCTAATTATTTCTGTTACTTGTCATGTAAAGTTTGTTCAACCTAGACCTGTATCTCTCCTTTCTAGTTTTTAATTGTAGTTGAATACCCTCATTCCAATATTTAAGACCCAATTCCTTCTTCATCAAACTGCATATATCAGTCATGTAATCTCTGTTAGTGACCACCTCATCTTTGTAACATGCAGTGTAGCCTCTTCTCCAGCCAGTTTATTACAATCTTATAATATTCATTACCAGACACCACAGTCCTAAACATTCACTCTGTGTTCTAAACTAAAGTACATCTAATAGCCATGTTCAAACAGCCCCTCTCCCCTACATTGTGCCATATTTAACCAGCCCCTCTCCCCTACATTAACCCTTTCAGTGGTACATTTTATGAACAACAGTTCACTCATTTTGGAGTAGGTATCCCTACTAATCATATCACTGCTAAACCACTTCCTAACCTATTCCAAAAATTCTACAAATGTCATGTTTTTTCATGTTGAAACATTTAAAGTGTGAAATTATATAATATCATTTCATTGATCATGCAATATTTGTAAGAAAACGTTACCCTCTTTCACTAGACTAAGCCCCACCCTTTCCCCTGTCCATCCCTTAAACAAATATCTTACCTTTAAGGTTTTTAGCATCTAAATGATTAAATATGTTAATAATAATGACATGTTTGTCTCTGGTTTCTAATGTAAATAAAGCATATCATTCTTAAAAGAAATCAATTTACATTTTTTTTTAATTTAAAACGTTTCTACATTGTTACACATCATTTGCTTCCTATAATCTACTTCTATATTTTTGATGATATTCTCCCCATGTAAATGGATGTAAATGGTCCATAGATAAAAGATAAGTTGATTTAAAGCTACAGTACTGACAGATCTGTAACATTTCTTTAAATAAAATAAACCAATAATTCAATAAATTTCATGCTGAAGTAATTTTTCTTAGAAGGTTTCTAGATAGTGATATAATATATCATCATCTTTCCATAGATCAATTTACATTTAATGTGTAAAGATATATTTTAATTTTTATAATACAGGAAGTATTTCTTATCTGATACTATAGGAATATTGTCTATATTAATGAAGATTTTATATTAAAATGAAAAAATTAGTGAGCCTTGTCTCACAAGAAAGCCTTTATCATTGACTGTGGTCATACATATCTATATTTGGATCTAAACATTATCATCCAAATCTATAACTAGATCAGCACATTACAAATCTAGATCTATAACTAGATCAGCACATTACAAATCTAGATCTATAACTAGATCAGCACATTACAAATCTAGATCTATAACTGGAATGGAACATTACAAATCTGGATCTGTAACTCGATCAGCACATTACAAATCTAGATCTATAACTAGATCAGCACATTACAAATCTAGATCTATAACTGCAACAGAACATTACAAATCTAGATCTATAACTAGATCAGCACATTACAAATCTAGATCTATAACTGGAATGGAACATTACAAATCTGAATCTGTAACTTGATCAGCACATTACAAAACTAGATCTATAATTAGATCAGCACATTACAAATCTAGATCAATAACTAGATCAGCACATTACCATTCTAGATCTATAACTGGATTGGTACATTACCATTCTAGATCTATTACTGGATTGGTACATTACCATTCTAGATCTATTACTGGATTGGTACATTACCATTCCTGATCTATAACTGGATTGGTACATTACCATTCTAGATCTATAACTGGACTGGTACATTACCATTCCAGATCTATTACTGGATTGGTACATTACCATTCCAGATCTATAACTGGATTGGTACATTACCATTCCAGATCTATAACTGGATTGGTACATTACCATTCTAGATCTATAACTGGATTGGTACATTACCATTCTAGATCTATTACTGGATTGGTACATTACCATTCCAGATCTATAACTGGATTGGTACATTACCATTCCAGATCTATAACTGGATTGGTACATTACCATTCCAGATCTATAACTGGATTGGTACATTACCATTCCAGATCTATAACTGGATTGGTACATTACCATTCCAGATCTATAACTAGATTGGTACATTACCATTCCAGATCTATAACTGGATTGGTACATTACCATTCCAGATCTATAATTGGACTGGTACATTACCATTCCAGATCTATAACTGGATTGGTACATTACCATTCTAGATCTATTACTGGATTGGTACATTACCAATCTAGATCTATAACTGGATTGGTACATTACCATTCCAGATCTATAACTGGATTGGTACATTACCATTCCAGATCTATAACTGGATTGGTACATTACCATTCCAGATCTATAACTGGATTGGTACATTACCATTCTAGATCTATTACTGGATTGGTACATTACCATTCCAGATCTATAACTGGATTGGTACATTACCATTCCAGATCTATTACTGGATTGGTACATTACCATTCCAGATCTATAACTGGATTGGTACATTACCATTCCAGATCTATTACTGGATTGGTACATTACCATTCCTGATCTATAACTAGATTGGTACATTACCATTCTAGATCTATAACTGGATTGGTACATTACCATTCTAGATCTATAACTGGATTGGTACATTACCATTCCAGATCTATAACTGGATTGGTACATTACCATTCTAGATCTATTACTGGATTGGTACATTACCATTCCAGATCTATAACTGCATTGGTACATTACCATTCCAGATCTATAACTGGATTGGTACATTATCATTCTAGATCTATTACTGGATTGGTACATTACCATTCCAGATCTATTACTGGATTGGTACATTACCATTCCAGATCTATAACTGGATTGGTACATTACCATTCCAGATCTATTACTGGATTGGTACATTACCATTCCAGATCTATTACTGGATTGGTACATTACCATTCCAGATCTATAACTGGATTGGTACATTACCATTCCAGATCTATAACTGGATTGGTACATTACCATTCCAGATCTATAACTGGATTGGTACATTACCATTCCAGATCTATAACTGGATTGGTACATTACCATTCCAGATCTATTACTGGATTGGTACATTACCATTCCAGATCTATAACTGGATTGGTACATTATCATTCTAGATCTATAACTGGATTGGTACATTACCATTCCAGATCTATTACTGGATTGGTACATTACCATTCCAGATCTATTACTGGATTGGTACATTACCATTCCAGATCTATAACTGGATTGGTACATTACCATTCCAGATCTATAACTGGATTGGTACATTACCATTCCAGATCTATAACTGGATTGGTACATTACCATTCCAGATCTATAACTGGATTGGTACATTACCATTCCAGATCTATTACTGGATTGGTACATTACCATTCTAGATCTATTACTGGATTGGTACATTACCATTCTAGATCTATTACTGGATTGGTACATTACCATTCTAAATCTATTACTGGATTGGTACATTACCATTCCAGATCTATAACTGGATTGGTACATTACCATTCTAGATCTATTACTGGATTGGTACATTACCATTCCAGATCTATAACTGGATTGGTACATTATTATTCCAGATCTATAACTGGATTGGTACATTACCATTCCAGATCTATTACTGGATTGGTATATTATCATTCTAGATCGATAACTGGATTGGTACATTACCATTCCAGATTTATTACTGGATTGGTACATTACCATTCTAGATCTATAACTGGACTGGTACATTACCATTCCAGATCTATAATTGGACTGGTACATTACCATTCCAGATCTATAACTGGATTGGTACATTACCATTCCAGATCTATAATTGGACTGGTACATTACCATTCCAGATCTATTACTGGATTGGTACATTACCATTCTAGATCTATAACTGGATTGGTACATTACCATTCCAGATCTATAACTGGATTGGTACATTATCATTCCAGATCTATTACTGGATTGGTACATTACCATTCCAGATCTATAACTGGATTGGTACATTACCATTCCAGATCTATAACTGGATTGGTACATTACCATTCTAGATCTATAACTGGACTGGTACATTACCATTCCAGATCTATAACTGGATTGGTACATTATCATTCTAGATCTATAACTGGATTGGTACATTACCATTCCAGATCTATTACTGGATTGGTACATTACCATTCTAGATCTATAACTGGATTGGTACATTACCATTCCAGATCTATAACTGGATTGGTACATTACCATTCCAGATCTATAATTGGACTGGTACATTACCATTCTAGAGCTATAACTGGATCAGAACATTACCATATCAGATCTATTACTACAAAACCATGGCAAATTCTTTGGTGCACAATGACTTTTACAAAATACCTACATTATTTAAATAAAGTAATTACACTAAAGGTATCACCACTGGAGCTTAAGTGGCATGGGTAGTGACATGATCAGAACATTCTGTGAGGATAACTCTGGAGTGGCATGGGTAGTGACATGATAGGATAATTTTGGGAGGATAATTCTGGAGTGGCATGGGTAGTAGCATGATGTGAAGATTTTTGGAGGATACCTCTGGAGTGGAATGGTCAGTGGCATGATGGGAAGATTTTTGGAGGATAACTCTGGAGTGGCATGGGTAGTGGCATGATAGGAAGACTTTGGGAGGATAACTCTGGAGTAGCATGGGTAGTGGCATGGTAGGAAGATTTTGGGAGGATACCTCTGGAGTGGCATGGGTAGTGGCATGGTAAGAATATTTTGGGAGGATACCTCTGGAATGGCATGGGTTGTGGCATAATAGGAAGACTTTGGGAGGATAACTCTGAGGTGGCATGGGTAGTGGCATGATAGGAAGATTTTGGGAGGATAACTCTGAGGTGGCATGGGTAGTGGCATGGTAGGAAGATTTTGGGAGGATACCTCTGGAGTGGCATGAGGAGTGATCTGATAGGAAGATTTTGGGAGGACACCTCTGGAGTGGCATGGGTAGAGTGGCATGATAGGTAGATTTTGGGAGGACACCTGTGGAGTGGCATGGGTAGTGGCTGGGTAAGAAGATTTTGGGAGGATACCTCTGGAGTGGCATGGGTAGTGGCATAATAGGAAGATTTAGGGAAGATACTTCTGGAGTGGCATGGGTAGTGGCATGATGTGAAGATTTTGGGAGAATACCTCTGGAGCGGAATGGTCAGTGGCATGATGGGAAGATTTTGGGAGGATAACTCTGAAGTGGCATGGGTAGTGGCAAGATAGGATGATTTTGGGAGGATAACTCTGGAGTGGCATGGGTAGTGGCATGGGTAGTGGTATGATAGGAAGATTTTGGGAGGATAACTCTGGAGTGGTATGGATAGTGGCATGATAGGAAGACTTTGGGAGGATACCTCTGGAGTGGCATGGGTAGTGGTATGATAGGAAGATTTAGGGAGGATAATTCTGGAGTGGCATGGGTAGTGGTATGATAGGAAGATTTTGGGAGGATAACTCTGGAGTGGCATGGGTAGTGGCATGATAGGAAGATTTTGGGAGGATAACTCTGGAGTGGCATGGGTAGTGGCATGATAGGAAGATTTTGGGAGGATAACTCTGGAGTGGTATGGATAGTGGCATGATAGGAAGATTTTGGGAGGATAACTCTGAAGTGGCATGGGTAGTGGCATGATAGGAAGATTTTGGGAGGATAACTCTGAAGTGGCATGGGTAGTGGCATGATAAGAAGATTTTGGGAGGATAACTCTGGAGTGGCATGGGTAGTGGCATGGGTAGTGGTATGATAGGAAGATTTTGGGAGGATAACTCTGGAGTGGCATGGGTAGTGGCATGATAGGAAGATTTTGGGAGGATAACTCTGAAGTGGCATGGGTAGTGGCATGATAGGAAGATTTTGGGAGGATAACTCTGGAGTGGCATGGGTAGTGGCATGGGTAGTGGTATGATAGGAAGATTTTGGGAGGATAACTCTGGAGTGGCATGGGTAGTGGCATGGGTAGTGGCATGATAGGAAGATTTTGGGAGGATAACTCTGGAGTGGCATGGGTAGTGGCATGATAGGAAGATTTTGGGAGGATAACTCTGGAGTGGCATGGGTAGTGGCATGATAGGAAGATTTTGGGAGGATAACTCTGGAGTGGCATGGGTAGTGGCATGATAGGAAGATTTTGGGAGGATAACTCTGGAGTGGCATGGGTAGTGGCAAGATAGGATGATTTTGGGAGGATAACTCTGGAGTGGCATGGGTAGTGGCATGGTAAGAAGATTTTGGGAGGATAACTCTGGAGTGGCATGGGTAGTGGCAAGATAGGAAGACTTTGGGAGGATAACTCTGGAGTGGCATGGGTAGTGGTATGATAGGAAGATTTAGGGAGGATAACTCTGGAGTGGCATGGGTAGTGGTATGATAGGAAGATTTAGGGAGGATAACTCTGGAGTGGCATGGGTAGTGGTATGATAGGAAGATTTAGGGAGGATAACTCTGGAGTGGCATGGGTAGTGGCATGATAGGAAGACTTTGGGAGGATAACTCTGGAGTGGCATGGGTAGTGGCATGATAGGAAGATTTAGGGAGGATAACTTTAAGTAAAGGTTTATATCATGTCAGTAGGATGTGATTGATGGGCACTTTATTTAAATGATGATCAATGTAAAATAGAATATAACCCTACTAAAAAATTCTTGTCATTGATGTCATTTTTTTCTAATTTTTCACCAGTGAAATCAAATGCTGTATTACATATGTATATCTGTGAATTAGTATAAAGCGAGGAAAACACTATAAACTTACCAATAGATGGTGGAGCTGATATTAAACATAATATGTAATGTTATGTGTCCTAACTGCTTAAAAGATCTACTTATAGAGCATGATATGTCACAACATTTTATGAGTGTGGACACTATAATAAGTTTATCACTGATTCCCAGTGGATCAAAAAGGATCTACTTATGGAGCAGGATATGTCACAACATTTTATGAGTGTGGACACTATAATAAGTTTATCACTGATTCCCAGTGGATCAAAAAGGATCTACTTATGGAGCAGGATATGTCACAACACTTTATGAGTGTGGACACTATAATAAGTTTATCACTGATTCCCAGTGGATCAAAAAGGATCTACTTATGGAGCAGGATATGTCACAACATTTTATGAGTGTGGACACTATAATAAGTTTATCACTGATTCCCAGTGGATCAAAAAGGATCTACTTATGGAGCAGGATATGTTACAACATTTTATGAGTGTGGACACTATAATAAGTTTATCACTGATTCCCAGTGGATCAAAAAGGATCTACTTATGGAGCAGGATATGTTACAACACTTTATGAGTGTGGACACTATAATAAGTTTATCACTGATTCCCAGTGGATCAAAAAGGATCTACTTATGGAGCAGGATATGTTACAACACTTTATGAGTGTGGACACTATAATAAGTTTATCACTGATTCCCAGTGGATCAAAAAGGATCTACTTATGGAGCAGGATATGCTACAACACTTTATGAGTGTGGACACAATAATAAGCTTATGACTAATTTCCGAGTGTGGTAGATCATGGTTTCGAGCTCTGATTGAGTCAAACCAAAGACTACAAAATTGGTATTTGCTTTTTCTCCACTAAGTACGCAGGACTAAGGAGTAAGAGCAACGACTTGTTGACTCGGAAACAAAATAATGTGTTCAAGTGGAGCCACATGTCTACCATCAGATTGTTGTTTCAGTGAGCTAGCACTATAGATATCTAACTCAGCGTGTTGGTCTGGTTCAAAGTGCACATCATCATCATCATCTCATCAAATTGTAACTTGTTCTTGCCATGATATGGCTGAAAATAGTTTATTTGGCATTAAACAATAATCACTCACTCACTTCTAATTAAAGTCACATGATAAATATTTATATTTTACTGCTAAATCAGATAAAGTAAAAAGTTATATTTTGATCAATATATTTGTCAACTCCATTGGCATAGAGATAGTAGTATTGTATTTGAAAATCTGCTGACATCAATCTATGATTTTATGGTCACAAAATTAATGTCCATTTAATGGCACAGCTGATATTTCACCGGTAAATGCAATTTGATACTATCAAATCAGAGCTTTATGACATAAAATATTAAAAACTTCAAAACAATAACCTTAAAAGAATGAGGATATTATTACCATGCTATCATTCAGACTTTAATTAAATGATATAAATATAGTATAGTTAATTTCCTAACAAAACAAAGACATCAGATAACTGAAGAAAAACATCAGAATATTTACAGTGTTGTAACCAGTTAAAAGTGAAGTACGTCAACAGGTGAAGGGTACAGTTGAAAATATAGGACAAAATAACAAATCTTCGCATTTTAAACTATTTCAATTTTTTTAAACTATATGCTTCAATAATTTGAGTGCATATTTAACGCAGTATAAACCAATACAATAAGACTATTCCAGATGTATTTTCAACAACAATAGTAAATTGGATTAGATTTCATAAAGATGAAAATGGCATAGAATTAAATAGATACATCTATTGATGCAAAGCATCATTTGTTACCTGCCTATGTCATTCAAATCTGAAGTCTTATTTTTCATATTCAATCAAGCCTAAAGTTAATATCTTTAAATATGAAAAGATCAAAATAAAAATGATCTCTGTAAAAAAAATGTTTTTACTTATCCTCATGAGACATAATTAAATATAAAATGTATATCATATAATACCGCCAGTCTTCATGCTAACCCACTTGCCCAAAGCCCGGGACAAGTTTAACTGGATTCAGACAAGTGAAAATTATGAAAGAATTTGTTTGAATAAATATTTTTTTTTCTAAATTTGGCTTTGGGGCAAGTAGGTGGAAAAAAAATAAGGCAAAGACTGACCCCGTCTAAAACCTGAATAACATAATAATATAATAAATGTTAATCTCTTCAGGACTGGTGCTATACATAGAATATACAGTACATACAAGAAATAAAATGACACTGTATACTTACAACTTGGAGAGGATATTCTGCCTCTGATTGTCTTTTGGTTTAGAACTTTTTCTAAAACAAAACAAGTACATTAGTTACTTTTATATGACAATGTCATTCTGTAGTACAATAGAGGTGCTATACAGGAACTTGAATCTACAATAAATCTATATAACTAGAGACTAACCTTAACCTGTATCACTCACTTGGTTATAAATCTATATAACTAGACTAACCTTAACCTGTATCACTCCCTTGGTTATAAATCTATATAACTAGAGACTAACCTTAACCTGTATCACTCACTTGGTTATAAATCTATATAACTAGAGACTAACCTTATCACTCACTTGGTTATAAAACTATATAACTAGACTAACCTTAACCTGTATCACTCACTTGGTTATAAATCTATATAACTAGACTAACCTTAACCTGTATCACTCACTTGGTTATAAATCTATATAACTAGAGACTAACCTTAACCTGTATCACTCACTTGGTTATAAATCTATATAACTAGACTAACCTTAACCTGTATCACTCACTTGGTTATACATCTATATAACTAGAGACTAACCTTAACCTGTATCACTCACATGGTTATAAAACTATATAACTAGACTAACCTTAACCTGTATCACTTACTTGGTTATAAATCTATATAACTAGAGACTAACCTTAACCTGTATCACTCACTTGGTTATAAATCTATATAACTAGACTAACCTTAACCTGTATCACTTACTTGGTTATAAATCTATATAACTAGAGACTAACCTTAACCAGTATCACTCATTTGGTTATAACTCTATATAACTAGAGACTAACCTTAACCTGTATCACTCACTTGGTTATAAATCTATATAACTAGACTAACCTTAACCTGTATCACTCACTTGGTTATAAATCTATATAACTAGATTAACCTTAACCTGTATCACTCCCTTGGTTATAAATCTATATAACTAGAGACTAACCTTAACCTGTATCACTCACTTGGTTATAAATCTATATAACTAGATTAACCTTAACCTATATCACTCACTTGGTTATAAATCTATATAACTAGACTAACCTTAACCTGTATCACTCACTTGGTTATAAATCATAAATTATAATATTCAATTATGATTTATTTAGTTGGGGTTTAACCAGGCTTGCAATTTTTTAGAAGATTTTTTTTTCCATTGGGTCCTTTTAAATTTTTCCTGTAATGGTGACTACTAAATGTTTATTCAACAAGGACCAAACAAGAAACATTTCAGCCAAGATTATTTTCAAATGGTTCAGTGGTTTTGAAGAAAGAATGCTTTTATTAATTTCTCTTAAGTGTCCTATGTAAAATGTTGTCCTGCTTTAGTGACCATCTTGTATAATCAATCTGTTACACCATCTTAAAGGACCATCCAATTATCATTCATGTAAAGATTGGATTCAATGGATTTTGTGGTTTCTCAGAAAATGTTTTAATAAAACCAATGAGTACTTTTTGAACAACAGACCTCTGAGTTTGAGTCATTCAAAGTGTGCTACTGGCTCTGATGACCATGTTGAATTGATCTATTCTGATGAGATCCAGTTCTTTGGACCAGGTGTACCATAAAGAGATTGCCTTATAACAGGGAAACAACTGCAGTACATAACATGGATTTGTAAGATGGTCCTTGCAAAAAAAGGAGAAAAGGAAGAAAACAGAGAGACGTGGGGAAACTTCTGAGGGGTAGCTAATAGTGTGAGATTAAATTCTAAATGTAGTAAATAGTATTGATGCCATCATGTTTGTTCTATTTTTTAGGACATAATTTCCCAAAGTGCATCTATTAAATGTAGACTTTTTGAAATTTGTTTTCATTTTGCTGGACATAGGTCCAGCACCCAGGAATTTTCTGCTGGACCCTCTGAATTTTTGCCAGACCAACATTTTTTATGTAAAATTGTTTTAAAGCCAAGCAATGTCATACCGTTATTATTATTTTAGTCTAGCAGAGCGCTTTCTGTATTTAACTTCATTAGTACTGGTAGAGGCCTAAAAATAGGAAGACCAGTCACCATCCAGAATAAACCAAAAAGTTGAAACCATGCACCAAAAGAGTAACCAAATCTAGCTAGGGATACCCTCAAACTTTGAAAAATTTACCAGATTTAAAACATAATTTTTAAACTTTTTATTGAGATTACAATAACAATATTCTAAAAGTCATTAGACTCTCTGGGGTGGCACTGGCCGTTTTACGCTTGCCCAGCTGAGCTCTGTCGTAATGCTTCAGGAACGACCACATTTTTATGATTGACACATTGCCATGTTGCCGGAACTGTAAACAAAATTCTAAATAGAAACGGATTCGGTGAAGGGAACGATACAAATCAGGGACGTCATGTTTTTTTATTTTAGTAATTTTTTGGGGGCTTTTCACTCGAAAAGATCATCTTACGTATCACAATATATTCAAATATATTTATTTTCATGACAGTTACCAATAATATTTACCAAATACAGATAAAATATCACGTATTCAATGCGGTTACGAATTCCGAGATAACAAACTTGTTCCGGTATTTACGATACGACCTGCGTTTCCGACTTCCGTTAAAAAAGTAAACACATCATTCAAAAATGTTTGGCGGACATGGGGACCGGCATTACCGACGTTATTGGCGGACCTCATGATTTTCTTCCCCCTAGGTCCAATAGGTCCAACGAA
This sequence comes from Bathymodiolus septemdierum, assembly GCA_963383655.1. NCBI lineage: Eukaryota > Metazoa > Mollusca > Bivalvia > Mytilida > Modiolidae > Bathymodiolus > Bathymodiolus septemdierum. Next base: position 14,601,668 of record OY726519.1, on the reverse strand, counting down.
TCTAAAAAACTCTGTAAATAACAAAAACGTTTTTTCCCTTTCCTTCTTGAAAAATAAAAGTTTTTACCTTAAGCTATAAAAATTCTAATAACTCAGATTTTTGTAGTTTTCTTCACCAAATGAAAGATGTTTCTGCCAGTTTGCTCAAAGGTTGAATCAGGGAATAGAAATACAGTCAAATACTAAAGCCTGTAATTATTTCTTAGGCCTTAAATCAAAAGTGGAATTATGGAATTAACACAAATCCATTATTTATGTTTTAATTGCAGAATAAGGACATTAATTACCTAGAACAGATAGTGTTAAGTTCCAGGGTTTTGCTTAGATCCATGCACTATTAAAGGTGAATCTGGTGAAGGAGATAATATTATTTGTCAGGATAAATAATAACATCAGTATTAAATTGGCATACAGTGGATCATAAACACATGAAATGAATAAATAATTATAAAATAAGGTGCATTTGTCTCTAATACTGGTATATATAGATAAATTGTCTCTAATACTGGTATATATAGATAAATTGGGTGCTGGCAATCCCTACTTAGTGCACATTAAATCTGCTTGGTGCCGAGTAGATGAACTGACAATAACTGATCTACCCGTATTTCTAATTAGATTAAATACTAGTGGTAATAAAATCTAAGTCAGTCTATATAATTAATAATGGATCAGCAAATAAATACTCTGGCAAAATATCGAAGCTATCGAAATAATATTAAGCGACTTGCACTCGCTTTTGACTAATGGAAAAATGTATGACCCTTAGTGTTATAAAGCTACTTACCTGCTATTATAATGGTATGCCAGTGCCTTGCAGCAAGATTAGGTACATCATGTAATGATCCAAACACAGGTCTGGGGTAGGCTGTACACATACTGTTAGGACCTTTCCCATCATACTTTGCACCAAGTCGACCATTCTCACCATTACCCCATGAATATACTCGATTATCTAAAATATAAAACAATGAATAAGGCAATCTTTTCTATTGTCTTTTTAATTTTTTCAATTTAAAAAGTTTGGTTTTTTTTTTCAATTTTCAGATGACAATTTCTTAAAGAAAAAAATATCAAGATTCCTAGTTGAATTAAAATAATAAAGTCACTACTGGTACTCTGGTAGTCAGATTATAAAATTGATGTTTACTCTTGTCATGTAAATATATAAAATAAATGTATAAACATCCAAGTTATCCCATAAGGAGTCATATTCAGGTGACCTTTTAGATCAATTTAGAGCTGACCAATTAGATGATGCATTACATCAAGGGCAGTAGATGTGTTTTTGTTTACTTTAAAATGTCAGACAGTTATCCATTAATCATTGCTGTTAATTAATGTCTGTCATATATAGAATTGTTGAATGGTTTAATTAATTGTAATTAAAGAAATTTTGTCTGTCTTCGAGGGGCTTCAATTGTTCGGTTCAATGCCAGAATGTATTTCTTAATGTTCTTTCCTTACCTGCAAATGGACCAAGGTAAATTTATAGCCACCAAATCAGTTCAGTTTTACATACAAGATTTGTAAAGCATCAATTTGATTGGACAAGAAAGATCAAATGAACTTGATCCCTATTGGGGTCTAATGTTAATAAGACTGGATATCAATTTAATTACTACAACTGATAAAACTGCTACATTTTGTACTACTTTCTTGGTTGGTCAAATCATCACATTTACAAAGACAAGAAGCTTTCACATAAGTAACTCCATGAGGACAAGTTAAATTTCTGAATCTATCCAATGACAAACTACCTGTATATAATTTTTTTAAATGATGAAAAGATGTCCCTCTCACAGGCTCAAGAATGGTAGGCATATAAAATACAAATACTCATGTAGTTATCATACAATTCAACTAAAACAGAATCATTCCTTATTTATGTAAGAGTTGTCTTTGTAAGGTAAACACTAAACTGAGTGATTGTTTTTTTTACACCATATGAGCAATCTTTCAGCTATATCATGGCAAGAACAAATTACATTGGACAAGATGATGATGTCCACTTTGTACTAGACCAACATACTTAGTTGGATTTTTATAGAGCTAGCTCACTGAAACAACAGTCCGGAGTTAGACATGTTGCTCCACTCAGACACATTATGCTAATTCAGAGCCAACCAATCTTTGCTCTTTCAGTCATATTTGACTATTCAATCATCAGTATGAAAGCTAAATATATTGAGCAATGGAACAACAGCACTCAGTATTTGCTCAGCTTTAATATTGATAGGCTCATCTATAATTGGTGGCTTGAAAATATGAACCTTGACATGACACCATACAGGATGTTGTTGATAACCATTTTATTTTAGATCTACTTAATTTTGTACATGATGCATCTTTCTGTATGATTATCTCCCTTTATACAAACCATTAGTTGCTGCTACAGTATAACCATCTCCACAGACCACATTTAACACTTGTTTTCCTGTCAGTTCTCCACCAATTTTACACATGATCAATCTTTTCTTGTAGTCTCCAACACCTAACTGTCCATGTTTGTTTGAACCAAAGGTCAACAGATATCCAAACACTACAGAATATATACAGATTTTCATAGTGCTAACTAACTAAAACAACAGTCCGCGGGTAGACATGTTGCTCCATTCGGACACATTATTCTGATTTTTGGCCAACCAGTCTTTGCTCTTTCTGCTTAATGCTGCGTGCTTAGCGGAGAAGCAACAAATACCAATTTTATAGTCTTTGGTTTAACCTAATCAGGGCTCAAACTGACAATATACCACACTCGTGGAGAGCATGCTAACCATTACACAACGGATGCGGTTACGGAATATATGTATATATTGTCAACGTCATTGTATTGAAAATGTCTCATACCATGTACAGAACTGATTCATTACCTGATGATCTGTATGACCAGTGAAAGTACTAGTCAAAGAAGAATGAAAATTTACTTTTTTCTTACAAATGCACAGAGTACTCTGTGCATTTGTAAGAAAAAATATATAATATAATAAAGTTTCAGATCAGATGGTATTCGCTTATGAAACTAATGAGATGAAACTGAAATCATTTTATGAAATTAAAAATAAATAATGTTTTGACACTTTTTAGTGAAAACATTATGTTTGATATAGATCAAATTTATCATCTTCATTATATAAATGTTAAGAACTATAATGTATATAAACATTAATATCTGTATTTGATATTACAAGACATAACATATATATTTGATATTGAAGTGAAGACCTTTAATATCTTCTAAAATATACAGGGTTTTTCCATTTGTTTGATTTTAATTCCAAAAAAATTTATTAAATAATTTATCATAAAATAATTATAAAGTACAAACTTTGTTATTTTTTATAATTTACTAAATGTATACTAATTATATTTTGACTTGATATAGCTGGTATAAGTAAACTTTGTTATTTTTTATAATTTAATAAATGTATACTAATTATATTTTGACTTGTTGATATAGCTGGTATAAGTATATATATTTTCCCTGTTTTCTATGTGTGTTGATTTATAAATATGTGATCATTTGTTTTTACTATGTACAATATACAGGTTAGTAATATGTACATATGTCATTAAAAGAAATATTAGCCTGTTCAACACATTATATGATAAAGTTTGTCAGTGACTTGCGACAGGTCGGTGGTTTTCTTCGGGTACTCCGCTTTCCTCCACCAATAAAATTGACCTCCACGATATAACTGAAATATTGTTGAAAGTGGCGTTAAACACCATCAAACAAACAAAAGAAACAATTAACCTGTTGAACAGATACCTCACATGTAAATACTGTAAATACACTATTTTCCTCTAAAAAAATATCCAAATGGTACATTTTGTAGTTTGTTTGTATATATAAAAACCACTGAATATTAATGAGTCTCTACTTTGTAAGAATGTTATATAAATCATGTTACTAATGTTAAGTAATCACAAGGTACAGATTACCTACCCCTATTTGAATACCCCTAAAAATAAATATATTATAAAAAGACTTAATGACAAAGAACAGGTATCTGAATTAGAAGTGATCTTAAAATGAATGGACTGTCAGGGTACAAAAACAATAGTACAAAAACAATGTTAAAATAAAAACAACAAAAACTCATAAACTTTTATGATAAATAAAGTATAAAAGATTGAAGATGAAATAAAACAAAGAAATAATTTCAATTTACAGTTCCTAAATAATATAATTATTAAAACTAAGGTTCTCCTCCCTCAGGTGACCTTAGTCTATTTTAGCTATCCTGTTAAGGTTCTCCTCCCTCAGGTGACCTTAGTCTATTTTAGCTATCCTGTTTAGGTTCTCCTCCCTCAGGTGACCTTAGTCTATTTTGGCTATCCTGTTTAGGTTCTCCTCCCTCAGGTGACCTTAGTCTATTTTGGCTATCCTGTTTAGGTTCTCCTCCCTCAGGTGACCTTAGTCTATTTTAGCTATCCTGTTTAGGTTCTCCTCCCTCAGGTGACCTTAGTCTATTTTGGCTATCCTGTTAAGGTTCTCCTCCCTCAGGTGACCTTAGTCTATTTTGGCTATCCTGTTTAGGTTCTCCTCCCTCAGGTGACCTTAAGTCTATTTTGGCTATCCTGTTTAGGTTCTCCTCCCTCAGGTGACCTTAGTTTATTTTGGCTATCCTGTTTAGGCTCTTTGATTTACTCCCAAAGATATTTAAATTATTTGGCTTTCAATATTTATTACTATGAACATACATACCTATTGAAGATTATATTTTATTATTATAAAACATAGTTATTTATATAGATACAACCTAATGCAGATCTAACTACATTTTGTACAAACGCTTTGCCCTTAAAAAAGGAGACTTTTTTTAGAAAAAGTTTGTATCAGTTTTTATGATACAAAGATAATCTCTACAACTTGTTAGACATCAGATTTATAAAATATTTGAATTTTTAGCAACTTACCATCTATGGCAGCTGAATGTGTATTACTGGTTGCTATGGTGATAATATTGTAACGTACTAATGGCTTTACTGTACTGAAGGTGTATTTACATGGGATATCATAACTCTGTAACAAATAAAAACAAAGTAGAGCTGAATGTGTATTACTGGTTGCTATGGTGATAATATTGTAACGTACTAATGGTTTTACTGTACTGAAGGTATATTTACATGGGATATCATAACTCTGTAACAAACTAGGAAGAACTGTTTTAGATACCTAAAACTTATGTCTCCCCTTAATGCGGCCATCTGTACAATAAGTTACACATTATGAGTTGAATGATACTATATAAAAAACAATTATTTGACCTTGAGGTCAAAGGTCAAGGTCCCATGAAGGTCATGGTACGCGACACACCGCCTTATGGTCATGCACCCACATACCAATTATCATTGATCTATCTCGAAAGACAAAAATGTTATGGCCCGAACAAGAAAATACTATTTAAAAAACAATTATTTGACCTTGAGGTCAAAGGTCAAGGTCCCACGAAGGTCATTATGGTACGTGACACACCGCCTTATGGTCATGCACATACGAACTATCTGTCAATGAACAGCTTTGTTGGATTTATTTGAATTATTTGACCTTGAGATCAAAGGTCAAGGTCCCACAAAGGTCATTATGGTATGTAGCACACCGCCTTATGGTCATGCACCCACATACCAATTATCATTGACCTATCTCGAAAGACAAAAATGGACAGGAAAATACTATTTAAAAAACTATCATTTGACCTTGAGGTCAAAGGTCAAGGTCCCACAAAGGTCATTACGGTATGTGACACACCGCCTTATGGTCATGCATATACGAACTATCTGTTCATGAACAGTTTTGTTGGATTTATTTGAATTATTTGACCTTGAGGTCAAAGGTCAAGGTCCCACGAAGGTCATTACGGTACGTGACACACCGCCTTATGGTCATGCACCCACATACCAATTATCATTGACCTATCTCGAAAGACAAAAAAGTTATGGTCTGGACAAGCTTCGCTGAGAAGAAGCAGAAGCAGAAGAAGCGGAAGCGGAAGAAAAAATCAGACAAACAATGTCTCCCTTCGTTCGAAGAGGAGACATAATAAAAACAAAGTACAGCTGAATGTGTATTACTGGTTGCTATGGTGATAATATTGTAACATACTAATGGTTTTACTGTACTGAAGGTGTATTTACACCGGATATCATAACTCTGTAACAAATAAAAACAAAGTACAGCTGTATGGTTTTACTGTATGGAAGGTCTATCTACATAGGATCACATTCCTAAAATCCATGTCCGATTTCTATGTCACAGACATCTGTACCTCAGATTTATATTCTTTTTTCAAATTCTCAAATCGGCATCAAATTTTCAAATCTATGTCCTTTTTCAAATTCTCAAATCGGCTTCCAATTCTCAAATCTATGGCAGTTTCTCACTTTCTCAAATCGACATTCAATGATGTCACTGACATATGCCAGAACCCTAACCCTAACCAATAAATCAGCCTTAGATCTGAGAATTTGGAAAGGAACCCTTTACTAAAAGTTAAAAAACCTGTATCTACTATTGTATTCGGGACATTTCTGAGTTAAATCCTAAAAGTGAAATACCTCTATTCGTCTCTGTAATCCTGACATTTCTGAGTTAAAATCCTAAAGGTGAATTACCTGTATTCTCTTCCGTAATCCTGACATTTCTGAGTTAAAATCCTAAAGGTGAATTACCTGTATTCTCTTCCGTAGTCCTGACATTTCTGAGTTAAAATCCTAAAGGTGAATTACCTGTATTCTCTTTCATAGTCCTGACATTTCTGAGTTAAATCCTAAAGGTGAATTACCTGTATTCTCTTCCGTAGTCCTGACATTTCTGAGTTAAATCCTAAAGGTGAATTACCTGTATTCTCTTCCGTAGTCCTGACATTTCTGAGTTAAATCCTAAAGGTGAATTACTTGTATTATCTTCCGTAGTCCTGACATTTCTGAGTTAAATCCTAAAGGTGAATTACCTGTATTCTCTTCCGTAGTCCTGACATTTCTGAGTTAAATCCTAAAGGTGAATTACCTGTATTCTCTTCCGTAGTCCTGACATTTCTGAGTTAAATCCTAAAGGTGAATTACCTGTATTATCTTCCGTAGTCCTGACATTTCTGAGTTAAATCCTAAAGGTGAATTACCTGTATTCTCTTCCGTAGTCTTGACATTTCTGAGTTAAATCCTAAAGGTGAATTACCTGTATTCTCTTCCGTAGTCTTGACATTTCTGAGTTAAATCCTAAAGGTGAATTACCTGTATTCTCTTCCGTAATCCTGACATTTCTGAGTTAAATCCTAAAGGTGAATTACCTGTATTCTCTTCCGTAGTCCTGCCATTTCTGAGTTAAATCCTAAAGGTGAATTACTTGTATTATCTTCCGTAGTCCTGACATTTCTGAGTTAAATCCTAAAGGTGAATTACTTGTATTATCTTCCGTAGTCCTGACATTTCTGAGTTAAATCCTAAAGGTGAATTACTTGTATTATCTTCCGTAGTCCTGACATTTCTGAGTTAAATCCTAAAGGTGAATTACCTGTATTCTCTTCCGTAGTCCTGACATTTCTGAGTTAAATCCTAAAGGTGAATTACTTGTATTATCTTCCGTAGTCCTGACATTTCTGAGTTAAATCCTAAAGGTGAATTACCTGTATTCTCTTCCGTAGTCCTGACATTTCTGAGTTAAATCCTAAAGGTGAATTACCTGTATTCTCTTCCGTAGTCCTGACATTTCTGAGTTAAATCCTAAAGGTGAATTACCTGTATTATCTTCCGTAGTCCTGACATTTCTGAGTTAAATCCTAAAGGTGAATTACCTGTATTCTCTTCCGTAGTCTTGACATTTCTGAGTTAAATCCTAAAGGTGAATTACCTGTATTCTCTTCCGTAATCCTGACATTTCTGAGTTAAATCCTAATTTATTATGTTCATTGCTGCCACAAGCTAGTACTCTGCCAGTTGTTGTTATAAGAAAGGTACCATCACTACCTCCTAAGACATGTTTAATTAGGTGCTTCCCTGGTGTTTTTACCTGAAAAATTGTATCATTACTTCTCTATAATCTTTCTCATACATATAAACCAGACAGAAGGATTTGGATCTTAATACAAGAATGGGTTGTGTTAAGATATAGGTATTAATCATTACTATCAACAATGTTTCAGCTATATTTTGACTACCAGACTTACCAAGTCAGGACAATTATAACGAACACATATTTGACACTCACAACCTTGGGTATATGTTTGGAAACTTAAAATAGGTATCAGGATGCAAACCCACATGAGTTAAACTTGAGGTCAGAAGTAAAAGATCTTAATCACCCTGCCACCCTGTTATATCACTGTCCTTCATCTCACAGTTACCATGAGGTCTTCCAACCCATATTCTAAATTGTGTAAGTTGGCTATCCCAAAGTCTGTAGATAAGTAGTAGAGCCTCCAATGTTTGGCTTATAACATAGAAATAAGTCATACTTTTATGATATCTTTTAACAGATAATTAAATTGAGGTAATACATATAAAACTTATAGCTATAATAGAGGACATCTACAATCCTCCATACAATACAGAATGCAGGACATCTACAATCCTCCAAACAATACAGAATGGAGGACATCTACAATCCTCCATACAATACAGAATGGAGGACATCTACAATCCTCCATACAATACAGAATGGAGGACATCTACAATCCACCATACAATACAGAATGGAGGACATCTACAATCCTCCATACAATACAGAATGGAGGACATCTACAATCCTCCATACAATACAGAATGGAGGACATCTACAATCCTCCATACAATACAGAATGGAGGACATCTACAATCCTCCATACAATACAGAATGGAGGACATCTACAATCCTCCATACAATACAGAATGGAGGACATCTACAATCTTCCATACAATACAGAATGGAGAACATCTACAATCCTCCATACAATACAGAATAGAGGACATCTACAATCCTCCATACAATACAGAATGGAGGACATCTACAATCCTCCATACAATACAGAATGGAGGACATCTACAATCTTCCATACAATACAGAATGGAGGACATCTACAATCCTCCATACAATACAGAATGGAGGACATCTACAATCCTCCATACAATACAGAATGGAGGACATCTACAATCCTCCATACAATACAGAATGGAGGACATCTACAATCCTCCATACAATACAGAATGTAGGACATCTACAATCCTCCATACAATACAGAATGCAGGACATCTATACAATCCTCCATACAATACAGAATGGAGAACATCTACAATCCTCCATACAATACAGAATGGAGGACATCTATACAATCCTCCATACAATACAGAATGGAGAACATCTACAATCTTCCATACAATACAGAATGGAGGACATCTACAATCCTCCATACAATACAGAATGGAGGACATCTACAATCCTCCATACAATACAGAATGGAGAACATCTACAATCCTCCATACAATACAGAATGGAGAACATCTACAATCCTCCATACAATACAGAATGGAGGACATCTACAATCCTCCATACAATACAGAATGGAGGACATCTATACAATCCTCCATACAATACAGAATGTAGGACATCTACAATCCTCCATACAATACAGAATGGAGGACATCTATACAATCCTCCATACAATACAGAATGGAGAACATCTATACAATCCTCCATACAATACAGAATGGAGGACATCTATACAATCCTCCATACAATACAGAATGGAGGACATCTACAATCCTCCATACAATACAGAATGGAGGACATCTACAATCCTCCATACAATACAGAATGGAGGACATCTACAATCCTCCATACAATACAGAATGGAGGACATCTACAATCCTCCATACAATACAGAATGGAGGACATCTACAATCTTCCATACAATACAGAATGGAGGACATCTACACTCCTCCATACAATACAGAATGGAGGACATCTACAATCCTCCATACAATACAGAATGGAGAACATCTACAATCCTCCATACAATACAGAATGGAGGACATCTACAATCCTCCATACAATACAGAATGGAGGACATCTACAATCCTCCATACAATACAGAATGGAGGACATCTACAATCCTCCATACAATACAGAATGTAGGACATCTACAATCCTCCATACAATACAGAATGGAGGACATCTACAATCCTCCATACAATACAGAATGTAGGACATCTACAATCCTCCATACAATACAGAATGGAGGACATCTACAATCCTCCATACAATACAGAATGGTGGACATCTACAATCCTCCATACAATACAGAATGGAGGACATCTACAATCCTCCATACAATACAGAATGGAGGACATCTACAATCCTCCATACAATACAGAATGGAGGACATCTACAATCCTCCATACAATACAGAATGGAGGACATCTACAATCCTCCATACAATACAGAATGGAGAACATCTACAATCCTCCATACAATACAGAATGAAGGACATCTACAATCCTCCATACAATACAGAATGGAGGACATCTACAATCCTCCATACAATACAGATTGGAGGACATCTACAATCCTCCATACAATACAGAATGGAGGACATCTACAATCCTCCATACAATACAGAATGCAGGACATCTACAATCCTCCATACAATACAGAATGCAGGACATCTACAATCCTCCATACAATACAGAATGGAGGACATCTACAATCCTCCATACAATACAGAATGGAGGACATCTACAATCCTCCATACAATACAGAATGGAGGACATCTACAATCCTCCATACAATACAGAATGGAGGACATCTACAATCCTCCATACAATACAGAATGGAGGACATCTACAATCCTCCATACAATACAGAATGGAGGACATCTACAATCCTCCATACAATACAGAATGGAGGACATCTACAATCATCCATACAATACAGAATGGAGGACATCTACAATCCTCCATACAATACAGAATGGAGGACATCTACAATCCTCCATACAATACAGAATGGAGGACATCTACAATCCTCCATACAATACAGAATGGAGGACATCTACAATCCTCCATACAATACAGAATGGAGGACATCTACAATCCTCCATACAATACAGAATGGAGGACATCTACAATCCTCCATACAATACAGAATGGAGGACATCTACAATCCTCCATACAATACAGAATGGAGGACATCTACAATCCTCCATACAATACAGAATGGAGGACATCTACAATCCTCCATACAATACAGAATGGAGGACATCTACAATCCTCCATACAATACAGAATGGAGGACATCTACAATCCTCCATACAATACAGAATGGAGGACATCTACAATCCTCCATACAATACAGAATGGAGGACATCTACAATCCTCCATACAATACAGAATGGAGGACATCTACAATCCTCCATACAATACAGAATGGAGGACATCTACAATCCTCCATACAATACAGAATGGAGGACATCTACAATCCTCCATACAATACAGAATGGAGGACATCTACAATCCTCCATACAATACAGAATGGAGGACATCTACAATCCTCCATACAATACAGAATGGAGGACATCTACAATCCTCCATACAATACAGAATGGAGGACATCTACAATCCTCCATACAATACAGAATGGAGGACATCTACAATCCTCCATACAATACAGAATGGAGGACATCTACAATCCTCCATACAATACAGAATGGAGGACATCTACAATCCTCCAAACAATACAGAATGGAGGACATCTACAATCCTCCATACAATACAGAATGGAGGACATCTACAATCCTCCAAACAATACAGAATGGAGAACATCTACAATCCTCCATACAATACAGAATGGAGGACATCTACAATCCTCCATACAATACAGAATGGAGAACATCTACAATCCTCCATACAATACAGAATGGAGGACATCTACAATCCTCCAAACAATACAGAATGGAGAACATCTACAATCCTCCATACAATACAGAATGGAGAACATCTACAATCCTCCATACAATACAGAATGGAGGACATCTACAATCCTCCAAACAATACAGAATGGAGAACATCTACAATCCTCCATACAATACAGAATGGAGGACATCTACAATCCTCCATACAATACAGAATGGAGGACATCTACAATCCTCCAAACAATACAGAATGGAGAACATCTACAATCCTCCATACAATACAGAATGGAGAACATCTACAATCCTCCATACAATACAGAATGGAGGACATCTACAATCCTCCAAACAATACAGAATAGAGGACATCTACAATCCTCCAAACAATACAGAATGGAGGACATCTACAATCCTCCATACAATACAGAATGCAGGACATCTACAATCCTCCATACAATACAGAATGGAGAACATCTACAATCCTCCATACAATACAGAATGGAGGACATCTACAATCCTCCAAACAATACAGAATAGAGGACATCTACAATCCTCCATACAATACAGAATAGTGGACATCTACAATCCTCCATACAATACAGAATGGAGAACATCTACAATCCTCCATACAATACAGAATGGAGGACATCTACAATCCTCCAAACAATACAGAATAGAGGACATCTACAATCCTCCATACAATACAGAATGGAGAACATCTACAATCCTCCATACAATACAGAATGGAGGACATCTACAATCCTCCATACAATACAGAATAGAGGACATCTACAATCCTCCATACAATACAGAATGGAGGACATCTACAATCCTCCATACAATACAGAATGTAGGACATCTACAATCCTCCATACAATACAGAATGTAGGACATCTACAATCCTCCATACAATACAGAATGTAGGACATCTACAATCCTCCATACAATACAGAATGGAGGACATCTACAATCCTCCATACAATACAGAATGGAGGACATCTACAATCCTCCATACAATACAGAATGGAGGACATCTACAATCCTCCATACAATACAGAATGTAGGACATCTACAATCCTCCATACAATACAGAATGGAGGACATCTACAATCCTCCATACAATACAGAATGGAGGACATCTACAATCCTCCATACAATACAGAATGGAGGACATCTACAATCCTCCATACAATACAGAATGGAGGACATCTACAATCCTCCATACAATACAGAATGGAGGACATCTACAATCCTCCATACAATACAGAATGGAGGACATCTACAATCCTCCATACAATACAGAATGGAGGACATCTACAATCCTCCATACAATACAGAATGGAGGACATCTACAATCCTCCATACAATACAGAATGGAGGACATCTACAATCCTCCATACAATACAGAATGGAGGACATCTACAATCCTCCATACAATACAGAATGGAGGACATCTACAATCCTCCATACAATACAGAATGGAGGACATCTACAATCCTCCAAACAATACAGAATGGAGGACATCTACAATCCTCCATACAATACAGAATGGAGGACATCTACAATCCTCCATACAATACAGAATGGAGGACATCTACAATCCTCCATACAATACAGAATGGAGGACATCTACAATCCTCCATACAATACAGAATGGAGGACATCTACAATCCTCCATACAATACAGAATGGAGGACATCTACAATCCTCCATACAATACAGAATGGAGGACATCTACAATCCTCCATACAATACAGAATGGAGGACATCTACAATCCTCCATACAATACAGAATGGAGGACATCTACAATCCTCCAAACAATACAGAATGGAGGACATCTACAATCCTCCATACAATACAGAATGGAGGACATCTACAATCCTCCAAACAATACAGAATGGAGAACATCTACAATCCTCCATACAATACAGAATGGAGGACATCTACAATCCTCCATACAATACAGAATGGAGAACATCTACAATCCTCCATACAATACAGAATGGAGGACATCTACAATCCTCCAAACAATACAGAATAGAGGACATCTACAATCCTCCATACAATACAGAATGGAGAACATCTACAATCCTCCATACAATACAGAATGGAGGACATCTACAATCCTCCAAACAATACAGAATGGAGAACATCTACAATCCTCCATACAATACAGAATGGAGGACATCTACAATCCTCCATACAATACAGAATGGAGGACATCTACAATCCTCCAAACAATACAGAATGGAGAACATCTACAATCCTCCATACAATACAGAATGGAGGACATCTACAATCCTCCATACAATACAGAATGGAGGACATCTACAATCCTCCAAACAATACAGAATGGAGAACATCTACAATCCTCCATACAATACAGAATGGAGAACATCTACAATCCTCCATACAATACAGAATGGAGGACATCTACAATCCTCCAAACAATACAGAATGGAGAACATCTACAATCCTCCAAACAATACAGAATGGAGAACATCTACAATCCTCCATACAATACAGAATGGAGGACATCTACAATCCTCCAAACAATACAGAATGGAGAACATCTACAATCCTCCATACAATACAGAATGGAGGACATCTACAATCCTCCATACAATACAGAATGGAGGACATCTACAATCCTCCATACAATACAGAATGGAGGACATCTACAATCCTCCATACAATACAGAATGGAGGACATCTACAATCCTCCATACAATACAGAATGGAGAACATCTACAATCCTCCATACAATACAGAATGCAGGACATCTACAATCCTCCATACAATACAGAATGGAGAACATCTACAATCCTCCATACAATACAGAATGGAGGACATCTACAATCCTCCAAACAATACAGAATAGAGGACATCTACAATCCTCCATACAATACAGAATAGTGGACATCTACAATCCTCCATACAATACAGAATGGAGAACATCTACAATCCTCCATACAATACAGAATGGAGGACATCTACAATCCTCCATACAATACAGAATGGAGAACATCTACAATCCTCCATACAATACAGAATAGAGGACATCTACAATCCTCCATACAATACAGAATGGAGAACATCTACAATCCTCCATACAATACAGAATGGAGGACATCTACAATCCTCCATACAATACAGAATAGAGGACATCTACAATCCTCCATACAATACAGAATGGAGGACATCTACAATCCTCCATACAATACAGAATGTAGGACATCTACAATCCTCCATACAATACAGAATGGAGGACATCTACAATCCTCCATACAATACAGAATGGAGGACATCTACAATCCTCCATACAATACAGAATGGAGGACATCTACAATCCTCCATACAATACAGAATGTAGGACATCTACAATCCTCCATACAATACAGAATGTAGGACATCTACAATCCTCCATACAATACAGAATGGAGGACATCTACAATCCTCCATACAATACAGAATGGAGGACATCTACAATCCTCCAAACAATACAGAATGGAGAACATCTACAATCCTCCATACAATACAGAATGGAGAACATCTACAATCCTCCATACAATACAGAATGGAGGACATCTACAATCCTCCAAACAATACAGAATGGAGAACATCTACAATCCTCCAAACAATACAGAATGGAGAACATCTACAATCCTCCATACAATACAGAATGGAGGACATCTACAATCCTCCAAACAATACAGAATGGAGAACATCTACAATCCTCCATACAATACAGAATGGAGGACATCTACAATCCTCCATACAATACAGAATGGAGGACATCTACAATCCTCCATACAATACAGAATGGAGGACATCTACAATCCTCCATACAATACAGAATGGAGGACATCTACAATCCTCCATACAATACAGAATGGAGAACATCTACAATCCTCCATACAATACAGAATGCAGGACATCTACAATCCTCCATACAATACAGAATGGAGAACATCTACAATCCTCCATACAATACAGAATGGAGGACATCTACAATCCTCCAAACAATACAGAATAGAGGACATCTACAATCCTCCATACAATACAGAATAGTGGACATCTACAATCCTCCATACAATACAGAATGGAGAACATCTACAATCCTCCATACAATACAGAATGGAGGACATCTACAATCCTCCATACAATACAGAATGGAGAACATCTACAATCCTCCATACAATACAGAATAGAGGACATCTACAATCCTCCATACAATACAGAATGGAGAACATCTACAATCCTCCATACAATACAGAATGGAGGACATCTACAATCCTCCATACAATACAGAATGCAGGACATCTACAATCCTCCATACAATACAGAATGGAGAACATCTACAATCCTCCATACAATACAGAATGGAGGACATCTACAATCCTCCATACAATACAGAATGGAGGACATCTACAATCCTCCATACAATACAGAATGGAGGACATCTACAATCCTCCATACAATACAGAATGTAGGACATCTACAATCCTCCATACAATACAGAATGTAGGACATCTACAATCCTCCATACAATACAGAATGGAGGACATCTACAATCCTCCATACAATACAGAATGGAGGACATCTACAATCCTCCATACAATACAGAATGGAGGACATCTACAATCCTCCATACAATACAGAATGGAGGACATCTACAATCCTCCATACAATACAGAATGGAGGACATCTACAATCCTCCATACAATACAGAATGGAGGACATCTACAATCCTCCATACAATACAGAATGGAGGACATCTACAATCCTCCAAACAATACAGAATGGAGAACATCTACAATCCTCCATACAATACAGAATGGAGGACATCTACAATCCTCCAAACAATACAGAATGGAGAACATCTACAATCCTCCATACAATACAGAATGGAGGACATCTACAATCCTCCAAACAATACAGAATGGAGGACATCTACAATCCTCCAAACAATACAGAATAGAGGACATCTACAATCCTCCATACAATACAGAATAGTGGACATCTACAATCCTCCATACAATACAGAATGGAGAACATCTACAATCCTCCATACAATACAGAATGGAGGACATCTACAATCCTCCATACAATACAGAATGGAGAACATCTACAATCCTCCATACAATACAGAATAGAGGACATCTACAATCCTCCATACAATACAGAATGCAGGACATCTACAATCCTCCATACAATACAGAATGGAGAACATCTACAATCCTCCATACAATACAGAATGTAGGACATCTACAATCCTCCATACAATACAGAATGGAGGACATCTACAATCCTCCATACAATACAGAATGGAGGACATCTACAATCCTCCATACAATACAGAATGGAGGACATCTACAATCCTCCATACAATACAGAATGGAGGACATCTACAATCCTCCATACAATACAGAATGGAGGACATCTACAATCCTCCATACAATACAGAATGGAGGACATCTACAATCCTCCATACAATACAGAATGGAGGACATCTACAATCCTCCATACAATACAGAATGTAGGACATCTACAATCCTCCATACAATACAGAATGTAGGACATCTACAATCCTCCATACAATACAGAATGGAGGACATCTACAATCCTCCATACAATACAGAATGGAGGACATCTATAATCGTCCATACAATACAGGATAGAGGACATCTACAATCCTCCATACAATACAGATCATTATTCTACATTTCTTTCTGATCACATGATAAGAGCCTAATTTTGAAAAATGAAAATTATTACTATTCAAAATAACTCTTTATAAACTTTTACCAAAGAAGATGAAGCATGTTTCTAATGGAAAATTCCCTTGTTACTTTTTCAAAAATATATACATGTACTTGCAAATTACTATATTACTTTTGTTTAAGACAGTGTCAAATTTAATATTTACATAGAAATTCACTGGAATAGAATCTATGAAAGTAGGTTTTCCAGTAAATGAAAATAAATGATTTCATATTGTTCTTTCAAACTTGAATCAAATTAATGTTGGATGATATTTTATTTTTACCATAAAACAAATAAAATGTGTTCCTTGTATGTTGGCGTTCCTTGTATGTTGGCCTAGTATTAATAAGTCTCTTTAGTTTAATACATTCTGAATATTAACTCAAATACCTACCTTCTGTGGTAAACTGTAGTCATCTTCACTGTTTAAACCTAATCTACCTACAATACAGATCAAACATCATATATAAAACACTTAGTTAATCAAAGTTCATTTATCTTAAGGACATAAAATCATAAAAATAAAACAATTCTAAATTAGTAAGAAAAGATATGGATGTAAATGAACATGAGAGACTATTCAACATTACACAAAGACATAAATTAAAGTAAATGAACATGAGAGACTATTCAACATTACACAAAGACATAAATTAAAGTAAATGAACATGAGAGACTATTCAACATTACACTAAGACATAAATTAAAGTAAATGAACATGAGAGACTATTCAACATTACACAAAGACATAAATTAAAGTAAATGAACATGAGAGACTATTCAACATTACACTAAGACATAAATTAAAGTAAATGAACATGAGAGACTATTCAACATTACACAAAGACATAAATTAAAGTAAATGAACATGAGAGACTATTCAACATTACACAAAGACATAAATTAAAGTAAATGAACATGAGAGACTATTCAACATTACACAAAGACATAAATTAAAGTAAATGAACATGAAAGACTATTCAACATTACACAAAGACATAAATTAAAGTAAATGAACATGAGAGACTATTCAACATTACACAAAGACATAAATTAAAGTAAATGAACATGAAAGACTATTCAACATTACACAAAGACATAAATTAAAGTAAATGAACATGAGAGACTATTCAACATTACACAAAGACATAAATTAAAGTAAATGAACATGAGAGACTATTCAACATTACACAAAGACATAAATTCAAGTAAAGGGACAGTGCTATTATTGTTGTTCTGCATTTCACAGTCTCAGAAGGGTCTTCAACAATGAGCAAAACTCATACCCTAAAATGAGTGTGACATGGCCCCCTGGTCTGTAGTTGAGTGGTACTCTTTACTTCTGATAATCAAACAACTATCTCACATTAGATTAATTCTGAGAATCAAACAACTATCTCACATTAGATTAATTCTGAGAATCAAACAACTATCTCACATTAGATTAATTCTAAATACAAAGCTCAAGAAAGTCAATATTTCAAGATAAGTTGTTTAATATAACAAAGTAGAATATTACATGTTCTACATGAAATGTTTAATATCTAAAATTGTCTTTTTGAGCCATAAAATGATATCATCTCTTTTCCACAGGCCAATTACTGAAAAAATTGATAGGAACAGGGGAGATAACTTACCAAATTCTCCACATCCCCAGGTATAGACATCTCCTTCCTTTGTTAAAGCTACACAATGATTGTCACCACATGATATCTCTTCTACAGGCCAATTACTGAAGAAATTTATAGGAACAGGGGAGATAACTTCACCACCTTCAGCATTGTCAATTCCCAGACAGCCATAGTAATCTGATCCAAAGGCATATACATTTCCTTCATCTAATAAGAAAGAAAACACCTCAAACATTTTACTTTAATTTAAACTAGCTATGAATTAAGATTGGGTAAACTTAATCAAATCATATTCTACTTATATGCAAAGAATTTAACATGTATTTTTGTATATTATTCTATTTTTAAAACTTTATCTAACCATGGTTTTACATACATAAATAATATCTAAAATAATAATCATTTCCTAGATCAGAATTTCTATACATTCAATACAAACAATAAAACAAACATTTTCTGACCAAGACTTTATTGTTACTGAATTGTGTTTCTTTATTTTATCAAAACAGTACATTGATAAACAAATATTTTGCTGAGCGAGTGAGTTAGTTATTGTTGTTTAATGCCATGTGATCTATTTTTCAGCTATATCATTCAGAGAATAATGTTGCATTCAATGAGATGGTAATATGTCCACTTTGAACTAGACCGACATACTTATTTGTATTTTTATAGTACTAGCTCACTGAAACAATAGCCCACGGGTGGACATGTCGATCCGCTCGGAAACAATATCTTGATTCCAAGCCGATAAATCTTTGCTCTTGCCCCTTAATGTTTCATACTTAGCAAGATGCAGCAAATACCAATTTTGTAGTCTTTGACTGGACCCGACTCAAACCCATGATCTTCTGCACTCAAGGTGAGCATGTTAACCATTACACAACAGATGCAGTCAACTATATTGCTGAAGAAAACAATTCTGCCATAGATTTTATTGTTTTTTAATCAAATTTGTTTTTATGTTTATGGAACAAAAACAAACACCCATGTTGAAATGTAAGGGTCTATCGGTAGTTTTTCAACTTGTCCTTAATTCTAACGCATTAATAAAATTGAAGGCATTGTTCAATCAGTTGTTAAATCTACATTGAAATTCCACTTCCTGGTGAAGATATATTGATGAATCTTAATTTAATATACCTGTTACTGCTAAAGTGAAGTCTTCCCCACAAGACACTTGTATAAATCCTGCTCCATTTGGAGATTCCACTTTCTGGGGAGCTTTATAGGCAGATTTATTTCCTTGACCTAACTGTCCTACAATCTCTGTTCCTCCTTGGACATTCTATAATCAAAACAGAAGTTGTACTTTAGGGAGAATTAATTGAACATTCTATAATCAAAACAGAAGTTGTACTTTAGGAAGAATTAATTGAACATTCTATAATCAAAACAGAAGTTGTACTTTAGGGAGAATTAATTGAACATTCTATAATCAAAACAGAAGTTGTACTTTAGGGAAAATTAATTGAACATTCTAAAATCAAAACAGAAGTTGTACTTTAGGGAGAATTAATTGAACATTCTATAATCAAAACAGAAGTTGTACTTTAGGAAGAATTAATTGAACATTCTAAAATCAAAACAGAAGTTGCACATTAGGGAGAATTAATTGAACATTCTATAATCAAAACAGAAGTTGTACTTTAGGGAGAATTAATTGAAACATTCTATAATTAAAACAGAAGTTGTACTTTAGGGAGAATTAATTGAACATTAAATAATCAAACACAAGTTGTACTTTAGGGAGAATTAATTGAACATTACAAAACAGAAGTTGTATTTTAGGGAGAATTAATTGAACATTCTAAAATCAAAACAGAAGTTGTACTTTAGGGAGAATTAATTGAACATTCTATAATCAAAACAGAAATTGTACTTTAGGGAGAATTAATTGGACATTTTATAATCAAAACAGAAGTTGTACTTTAGGGAGAATAAATTGGACATTCTATAATCAAAACAGAAGTTGTACTTTAGAATTAATTGGACATTCTATAATCAAAACAGAAGTTGTACTTTAGGAAGAATTAATTGGACATTCTAAAATCAAACCAGAAGTTGTACTTTAGGGAGAATTAATTGAACATTCTATAATCAAAACAGAAATTGTACTTTAAGGAGAATTAATTGAACATTCTATAATCAAAACAGAAGTTGTACTTTAGGGAGAATTAATTGGACATTCTAAAATCAAAACAGAAGTTGTACTTTAGGGAGAATTAATTGAACATTCTAAAATCAAAACAGAAGTTGTACTTTAGGGAGAATTAATTGAACATTCTATAATCAAAACAGAAATTGTACTTTAGGGAGAATTAATTGGACATTTTATAATCAAAACAGAAGTTGTACTTTAGGGAGAATAAATTGGACATTCTATAATCAAAACAGAAGTTGTACTTTAGAATTAATTGGACATTCTATAATCAAAACAGAAGTTGTACTTTAGGAAGAATTAATTGGACATTGTAAAATCAAACCAGAAGTTGTACTTTAGGGAGAATTAATTGAACATTCTATAATCAAAACAGAAATTGTACTTTAAGGAGAATTAATTGAACATTCTATAATCAAAACAGAAGTTGTACTTTAGGGAGAATTAATTGGACATTCTAAAATCAAAACAGAAGTTATACTTTAGGGAGAATTAATTGAACATTCTATAATCAAAACAGAAGTTGTACTTTAGGGAGAATTTCTCATACAACTACAAGTGAACTATATTGCTGATTGACAATATTAACCACCTAGATTGGAAAGATCACAACACAAATATTATACCAATATGTTGACGAAATATTATTCATTTACTCATGTCATAATTAGAAATTTTTCCACAACAGACTGTGACTCACATATGTGCGGGAATTTTTGTATGAAACGACAATTATTTAGTTAGTTAAAAGAAGATTCTATCAACTAATTATTAAATTTCACTTTCGTTTAATTTCCCTATGGATGCTAAATTTTTTAAATGCATACTTAATGTTTGAGAATACTTTCTAATTTTGTAATCAGAAACTCGTTGTCTACTATATTAAATGTTTAATGGTAGTATGTTGGGATATATACCATATAAATGCAGTGTTTTATAATATTAAGAAATGTGTATGAGGCTTAACAACTGGGACAAATTCAAGGTTCAATAATATTGTGCTTATCAGGCAGAAAAAAATCACATAAATCCATGGGTGGAGATATTTGAATTAAATAATAAAATCATACAATTATCCCTTGACTGGTTCTTTTGATATTTTCTGTCAACAGGAAGTCAACTGATTTACAAATAGTTTCCAAAACCACAACAAGTAAAACATGGAAGAGGTACCAGAAAAGCTATATTTCAGTCAGTGACTGTAAATATCAAAAATTTTTCCAGTAAATGCAATTTGACTGCACAAATAGAAAACAAGTTCAGAATAAAAACAATGTCCCTGCTAATTATAGAATGACCTCATTTTGGGAATGGCGATATGAGGTCAATTGTTTTAAATAGATGGCCTCGCTTTCTATGTGCCAACATTGAGTTACAAAATACCTGTTGTGATTGTTTGGAATGTATGGAAATATATCCAGACAGCACATTGGTCAATGAGTAAGGCAACATACGTCTTGATTGAGGTAACATGTGTCATGAGTGAGCTAAGAAGAGTACAAATGAAAATACCAAAGGGGTAATCAGAAACTGTAAATCGAAGAGAGACAGACAACACAATGGCAAAAAGAACCAGAGGCTCTCAAGAGCCTGTATCGTTCACCTGGTAAAAAAAAACCAATTGGTCCTATGTAAAAACTATGACCTGCAGTGGTAGTCATCTTGGAATTACGATCAACATAAAAAACACAAAGTTTGTAAAGGACCTTCCAATGATTGATGCACAGTTTAGGTTCAATCAGTGCAATAGCTTCAGAGAAGAATATATTTCTGTATTTTCCCCATATGGTCCTGTGTTAATACTATGACCTGTGGTGGCAGCCATCTTGGATTTCCGATCGGCATAAAAAACAGAGAACCTTCGAATGATCATTCCTGGGCAGTTTGGTTTCAACTGTCCTAGTGGTTTCAGAGAAGAAGCATTTTGAAACATTTTTCCCATAGGGTTCAATGTTAAACTAAGTCCTGCCGTAGCCGCCATTTTGAATTTCATACCGGAACAAAAAACGTAAAGTTTGTAGAGGACCATCTAATGAACATTCATGTACAGTTTGGCTTTAATCATATTTGTAGTTTCTGAGAAGAAGACATTTGAATATTTTCCCATAGGGTCCAATGTTAATCTATGTCCTGCGGTGGCGGCCATCTTGGATTTCCAATCAGCATAAAAAACAGAAACTTTGTAGAGGACCTTCCAATGATCATTCCTGGGCAGTTTGGTTTCAACAGTCCAAGTGGTTTCAGAGAAGAAGCATTTTGAAACATTTTTCTCATAGGGTCCAATGTTAAACTAAGTCCTGCCGTAGCTGCCATTTTGAATTTCATATCGGAACAAAAAACCTTAAGATTGTAGAGGACCATCCAATGAACACTCATGTACAGTTTGGCTTTAATCATATTTGCAGTTTCTGAGAAGAAGGCATTTGAACATTTTCCCATAGGGTCCAATGTTAATCTATGTCCTGCGATGGTGGCCATCTTGGATTTCCGATCGGCATAAAAAACAGCAACTTGGTAAAGGACATTCCAATGATCATTCATTTACAGTTTGGGTTCAGTCAGTTCATTAGTTTCAGAGAAGAAGATCTTTGAAATTTCAGCCAATCAGAGCATACTATTGGCCCTGGCAGCCATATTGAATATCCGACTGGAACGAAAAACAGTAACTTTGTAGAGGACCATCCAAGGAACATTCCTGCTAAGTTCGGTTCCAATCAGCCAAGTGGTTTCGGAGAAGAAGCTTGAAATGTGAAAAGTTTACAGACAACAGACGACGGACACCAAGTGATGGCAATAGTTCACATGGACCTTTGGTCCAGGCGAACTAAAAAGGACAAACAACGATCTACAAAACATACATATAAAACTAAAGATCAAGTAACACGAATCCCACTAAAAACCGGAGGTGAACTCAGGTGCTCCAGAAGGGTAAGCAGTTACTGCTCCTCTAGTGGCACCTGTGGTGTTACTCTAGTTACAAACCCGATGATAATATGTGCCTTGAGTAGGGCAACATGTCTGGCGAATATGTACTCTACAGGATAAGTGTATACACATGTACCAATTAACTATGGTGAGGATATGTAAGAAACAGACAACACACAAACTTTATATTGTTAGTATAATCCAGAATAAAAACACAATACATCTGTCTTGTCTTTTATGACTTTAATTGCACGTGAGTCATTACAATACACTCTCTTTGAACAAAAATGTCATATCCCTATATTACAAGGTGATCCCCACATTACTACTAACATTACTTACAGCCCATGTATACAATTCCTTCTCCATAGTAACTACAGCAAAATGGGAATTCCCTACAGCTACCTAAAATAGATTGCATAATGACATAAAATATTAAATCAAGCTTTGATATGTCTGTCCACCAGAATATCATATTTAATTTGTAACAAAACAGTTATGTCATATTCCTTATGATGGAGATAATATTCAACTGTAGAAAGATAATTTTATAATTCTTTATTCAAAATGGCAATTTAAACAAACACATAAATTACAAATAAAAAATACCAGATAATAATATAATTATTACCCAAAATCACTGTTAATAAGTTCAAATGTATGTATAGAACTCAATGACCTACCTGTACTGCACTTTTCCCCTTGGTAAAGATATCCTGTTTTTGGGGTGTAAACTTTCCACCTCCCCATTGATATACCTGTTAATAAGAAAATAATTTAATAAACATCATTTAAATTCAAATTTACGGTAATAAAAATTATGTCAGACATATCATAACTCTTGCCACCTAAAATCTGAGATTACAATGAAATCTTGGTTTAAATTAATGTATAGTATATATTGTAAAAATGAACATCACGTGATTCAAACAATCACTTATCAATTCCATTAATGTGTAAAAAATTGGGAAAATATCCAATGAGCCTCATTATCACAACTTGAAAAGTGCCATAACTCAGAAAAAAGCCATGTTTGATCTGAATTTGTTTAGAGAAAATCAAATATAACAATTGAAAAGGTTGTCAGGTTGAAACTGTAGATGTATCACTCTAAAGATTCCTGTATTGAATATCAATAATAACAATGAATGGTTATAAATCAAGAAAACTAAATACATTCGAGAAGACAAAACGGCATATCAACAAATTTTAATTCAAGACAAATTTTGCTATTAAGTATGTTGTGGTAACTAAGCACACCAATAAGAAGTTATACAAATTAGATTGTAGGAAGAGTTCAAATCTAAAAACAAGCAATTAATGAGGTGTCATATAATTTAAACATAAGAACACAGATCAACAGACAAAGTGATCCAAATGTGTCAGACATGTCATGTAGGCCACACAATTACAGTCTGAGTTCATACTTAAAATATAATAAATTCATGACAAGTCAAACAACTTAAACCAAAGGACACAGATCAACAGACAAATAGATCCATATGTGTCAACCATGTTATACAGGCACATAAAAATAAATAAAAAAAAACAACCACTCTATTGCTATAAACTGGTAAGCACTGTTATTAATTATTTATAGAAAAAAACAACATACTAATAATGATAATTACAATGGTAAAGTGATACCATACTTAAATCTATAATTATCTTAAATTAACACAAATTATCAAATAAATATTTCTGTAAAAGTACAATATAAACACTACACACAACTACAGAACAAACATAAACATATAGAAAAACTAGAACAAACATAAACATAGAGTAAAACTAGAACAAACATAAACATATAGAAAAACTAGAACAAACATAAACATATAGAAAAACTAGAACAAGCATAAACATATAGAAAAACTAGAACAAACATAAACATAGAGAAAAACTAGAACAAACATAAACATATAGAAAAACTAGAACAAACATAAACATATAGAAAAACTAGAACAAACATAAACATAGAGAAAAACTAGAACAAACATAAACACATAGAAAAACTAGAACAAATATAAACATATAGAAAAACTAGAACAAACATAGACATAGAGAAAAACTAGAACAAACATAAACATATAGAAAAACTAGAACAAATATAAACATATAGAAAAACTAGAACAAACATAAACATATAGAAAAACTAGAACAAACATAAACATTGAAAAAAACTAGAACAAACATAAACATAGAGAAAAACTATAACAAATATAAACATAGAGAAAAACTATAACAAACATAAACATAGAGAAAAACTAGAACAAACATAAACATAGAGAAAAACTAGAACAAACATAAACATTGAAAAAAAACAGAACAAACATAAACATAGAGAAAAACTAGAACAAACATAAACATAGAGAAAAACTAGAACAAACATAAACATTGAAAAAAACTAGAACAAACATAAACATAGAGAAAAACTATAACAAACATAAACATAGAGAAAAACTAGAACAAACATAAACATAGAGAAAAACTAGAACAAACATAAACATATAGAAAAACTAGAACAAACATAAACATAGAGAAAAACTAGAACAAACATAAACATATAGAAAAACTAGAACAAACATAAACATAGAAAAAAACTAGAACAAACATAAACATAGAGAAAAACTAGAACAAACATAAACATAGAGAAAAACTAGAACAAACATAAACATAGAGAAAAACTAGAACAAACATAAACATATAGAAAAACCAGAACAAACATAAACATAGAGAAAAACTAGAACAAACATAAACATATAGAAAAACTAGAACAAACATAAACATAGAGAAAAACTAGAACAAACATAAACATTGAAAAGAACTAGAACAAACATAAACATAGAGAAAAACTAGAACAAATATAAACATAGAGAAAAACTATAACAAACATAAACATAGAGAAAAACTAGAACAAACATAAACATAGAGAAAAACTAGAACAAACATAAACATTGAAAAAAAACAGAACAAACATAAACATAGAGAAAAACTAGAACAAACATAAACATAGAGAAAAACTAGAACAAACATAAACATTGAAAAAAACTAGAACAAACATAAACATAGAGAAAAACTATAACAAACATAAACATAGAGAAAAACCAGAACAAACATAAACATAGAGAAAAACTAGAACAAACATAAACATATAGAAAAACTAGAACAAACATAAACATAGAGAAAAACTAGAACAAACATAAACATAGAGAAAAACTAGAACAAACATAAACATATAGAAAAACTAGAACAAACATAAACATTGAAAAGAACTAGAACAAACATAAACATAGAGAAAAACTAGAACAAACATAAACATTGAAAAAAAACAGAACAAACATAAACATAGAGAAAAACTAGAACAAACATAAACATAGAGAAAAACTAGAACAAACATAAACATAGAGAAAAACTAGAACAAACATAAACATAGAGAAAAACTAGAACAAACATAAACATATAGAAAAACTAGAACAAACATAAACATTGAAAAGAACTAGAACAAACATAAACATAGAGAAAAACTAGAACAAACATAAACATTGAAAAAAAACAGAACAAACATAAACATAGAGAAAAACTAGAACAAACATAAACATAGAGAAAAACTAGAACAAACATAAACATTGAAAAAAACTAGAACAAACATAAACATAGAGAAAAACTAGAACAAACATAAACATAGAGAAAAACTAGAACAAACATAAACATTGAAAAGAACTAGAACAAATATAAACATAGAGAAAAACTATAACAAACATAAACATAGAGAAAAACTAGAACAAACATAAACATAGAGAAAAACTAGAACAAACATAAACATTGAAAAAAAACAGAACAAACATAAACATAGAGAAAAACTAGAACAAACATAAACATATAGAAAAACTAGAACAAACATAAACATTGAAAAAAACTAGAACAAACATAAACATAGAGAAAAACCAGAACAAACATAAACATAGAGAAAAACTAGAACAAACATAAACATATAGAAAAACTAGAACAAACATAAACATAGAGAAAAACTAGAACAAACATAAACATAGAGAAAAACTAGAACAAACATAAACATATAGAAAAACTAGAACAAACATAAACATATAGAAAAACTAGAACAAACATAAACATTGAAAAGAACTAGAACAAACATAAACATAGAGAAAAACTAGAACAAACATAAACATATAGAAAAACTAGAACAAACATAAACATATAGAAAAACTAGAACAAACATAAACATAGAGAAAAACTATAACAAACATAAACATATAGAAAACTAGAACAAATATAAACATAGAGAAAAACTATAACAAACATAAACATAGAGAAAAACTAGAACAAACATAAACATAGAGAAAAACTAGAACAAACATAAACATTGAAAAAAACTAGAACAAACATAAACATATAGAAAAACTAGAACAAACATAAACATATAGAAAAACTAGAACAAACATAAACATAGAGAAAAACTAGAACAAACATAAACATAGAGAAAAACTAGAACAAACATAAACATATAGAAAAACTAGAACAAACATAAACATAGAGAAAAACTAGAACAAACATAAACATAGAGAAAAACTAGAACAAACATAAACATATAGAAAAACTAGAACAAAAGCTTGCAAAATATAGAGTATCACAAAATAAATGTAGCGACACTACTTGGTAGCTGCAACAGAGATATAAGCATGTCTGCCCTATTAATGGCACCAGTTCATATTTCAAACAATATCTCAGATCAGTTGAAACACTAGAATTATTTATAGATCAGTTATATCATGATAATTGCCATAGAATTACAGAGAATTAAGATTTAGATATTAAAATTACTTCACTGGTATTTGATTTGATGATAGGTATTGTTTCTATATTACAGAGAATTAAGACTTAAATATCAGAATTACTTCACTGGTCTTTGATTTGATGATAGGTATTGTTTCTATATTACAGAGAATTAAGACTTAGATATTAAAATGACTTCACTGATCTTTGATTTGATGATAGGAACTGTTTCTATATTACAGAGAATTAAGACTTAGATATCAAAATTACTTCACTGGTTTTTGATTTGATGATAGGTATTGTTTCTATATTACAGAGAATTAAGACTTAGATATCAAAATTACTTCACTGGTATTTGATTTGATGATAGGTACTGTTTCTATATTACAGAGAATTAAGACTTAGATATCAGAATTACTTCACTGGTCTTTGATTTGATGATAGGTATTGTTTCTATATTACAGAGAATTAAGACTTAGATATTAGAATTACTTCACTAGTCTTTGATTTGATGATAGGAACTGTTTCTGTGGAAGCTACAGACTGTAATCTTAAACGTCTTGATATTGTGTTTAATTCCCATACTTTTTTCTTCATATCTTCATGGCTGAAACAAAATTCAGTCATAAACACATTATTCTTCATTAAAATGATTCTTGTGTGGAATTGGTCAAATTTCCCCCTTTCTTAAGGAATGGGCTCATTATTATACCAGAGGGCACTGACATGGTTTATTAGATTTATTTTTTATCAAAATTGACATTTCCTAAATCATGTAATCATTATTAAAACTAAGATGTGCACTAAATTTGATATCTATGTTTTATCTGATTCTTTTTTTTCAAACTATTTCATATTTTAACTTCACCTGCTAGATGCAATATTTGCAATTTGTTTTGGCAGCTCAATTGTTTCAATGTCCATTCAGAGTATTGCCTATCTGAAGGCCAGGGGTAACCTCACTCTCACTGACTAAAGACAAATAGTGAATGTAAGACCAGATAATACACAATAATTTTTCAAGGCTAAATTTTGTATTGTCTGACAGCATCAACAATCATAGTTACTTGTATTGTATAGATAATTCTGTTTTGGTAAATACCAGAGCTCCAGATAATTTTCAAGTCCAAAGGGTAATTACCTCCTACTTTTGAAAATGATGGGTATTCGCATATTTCCTTTGCACTGTTGTACTCTCTACTTCAGAAAAGATTGCTTACATGTACACTTTTAAAATTATGTTTGACACAAGTATTATTCAATAAACACGGGATGCAAGTGAAATAATTACGATTGTGTCATGTTTATTAATAAAATGTTGTAAATATTTTGCTTTTTGCTCGTCGACTTCGGCAGTTTTCACAGCCGTGTTGATAATGTCATCAATGATTCCTTTAACTATACTGTCACTAGACACAGATGAAACTGTCAAGAACTTAAGTATAGAATTTTCCGTAGCGCTCTTGCGCTTAGTAGCGTGCTTATTCATGTTCTTGCTCATTTTCAACAAACAACGTGTTCCCAAATTTACTTTCGTTTTAGTTCTTACTTATTACGTAAACCGCATTTATTTATAATATTGACTGCGATTAGATGATTTATCGTAAACATCCAATCAGATCTCTTTTGACATCGATGCTTAGAAAGGCAAGCATTCAGTACCCTTCGGATGTATACGCTCTCTCCTTCGAAAAGTATAAAGGGAAGTAATTACGGTGAATTTCTCAAAGACAAAAATGTATTGTTATGTACACGGCTGTACAAGTACCATACACTCCGAATTTGGAAAGTTTGCTTACACAGCAATATGTATGCGTAATGTGTACACTCTGATCTGATAATACATGCGTTTTTACTCGTTTTCATAGCGCAAAAAACGCAAATACACAGCTTATCTGGAGCTCTGAATACTAATAAAATTCCACAACTGAAAACTTGCTACAGACATGTATCATAGGTAAATCATCCACAAAGTAAAAGTTAATAACTTACAATAGGTCTAATCATTTTGGAAAAGAAGACTACATATTACTATACAGTTTTTGAGTCTCAAAATGATACTTACAATATCCAGAGTTAAAAAAAAGTCTAAAAGCTGTTTAACTTGCCTATTATCACATGTAAATATAGGACTAGATAAAATGTCTTCTGTTGTAGGTCTGTCTACTGATTGTTTCTGTAGAGTTGAATTGACCAGAGCACGAATCTCCTGAGAATATTGATGGTCTATATCTTCATAATCACCTTTGACTATCTCGTACGCTAGTCGTAGTTGATTCTGTAATAGAAATAGTCATCATAATCCTTAATTACATAGGACAAGATTACACTAGATTATATTGTGGTGGTACTTTTTATTGGAGGAGGAAATCAGAGTAGATTATATTGTGGTGGTACTTTTTATTGGAGGAGGAAATCAGAGTAGATTATATTGTGGTGGTACTTTTTATTGGAGGAGGAAATCAGAGTAGATTATATTGTGGTGGTACTTTTTATTGGAGGAGGAAATCAGAGTAGATTATATTGTGGTGGTACTTTTTATTGGAGGAGGAAATCAGAGTAGATTATATTGTGGTGGTACTTTTTATTGGAGGAGGAAATCAGAGTAGATTATATTGTGGTGGTACTTTTTATTGGAGGAGGAAATCAGAGTAGATTATATTGTGGTGGTACTTTTTATTGGAGGAGGAAATCAGAGTACCTGAAGAAAAGTGATGAATTTTTGTATTTGTTACTTGATAATAGAGATAACCATGTGTAAAGAACAAAGGGGAAATCTTACAAATCACAGATAAAAGATATCATAGTACTGAAAGATGAAAGTGAAAATTTATAAATCACTATAAATAGATCAAATATACTTACCGTAGCCTGGAAGACTCTCTTGAGTGTTAACAGTTCATACAATACACAGCCTAGAGCCCATATGTCTGTTTTATAGTTATACCTGGTATAAATGAGAAAATAATATATATTCATATAGATTAATTCTAAGATCAACAACAAACCCACAAAAAAGAAAATGATTATCAAGTAAATTTCATCATGAAATTGGAAAATTTATTACATATATATTTATTGTCAGTTATTTTCATTTATTTTTGTATTAAAGTGTTTTATATACAAATAAAGAAAACTGAGAAAAGAAAGATCATCTTGAGAATTATTTTTTTTATTTACTTACTTATTTCCTTGAACTATTTCTGGTGACATATAATATGGTGTGCCCACAACCTACAAATAAAATTAATAAATTGAGTTAACTCCCTTTAGTGGTAATAAACACAACCTGCAAAAAGAAGAAAAAACATATTTATTAGGAAGTGCCCTTAACCTACCAACAAACAATGAGTAGATTCCTTGTATTGGCAACATGTAATAAAAAGACTGACCACAACATAAAATAGCCACAGATCAGCTTTGGGTAACTGGATATTTTGTGGGAATTTTCACCCAAATCTCCTGCTTTTACTGACTAATAAATATATTTTATCTTTTATTGAGTATAAAACAAATCAGTTATTGTTTAATTAAGTATTATATACCTGTATCTGACAATTAATAAACATACTTCAGTAGGAGCAGTTATTGTTTAATTAAGTATTATATACCTGTATCTGACAATTAATAAACATACTTCAGTAGGAGCAGTTATTGTTTAATTAAGTATTATATACCTGTATCTGACAATTAATAAACATACTTCAGTAGGAGCAGTTATTGTTTAATTAAGTATTATATACCTGTATCTGACAATTAATAAACATACTTCAGTAGGAGCAGTTATTGTTTAATTAAGTATTATATACCTGTATCTGACAATTAATAAACATACTTCAGTAGGAGCAGTTATTGTTTAATTAAGTATTATATACCTGTATCTGACAATTAATAAACATACTTCAGTAGGAGCAGTTATTGTTTAATTAAGTATTATATACCTGTATCTGACAATTAATAAACATACTTCAGTAGGAGCAGTTATTGTTTAATTAAGTATTACATACCTGTATCTGACAATTAATAAACATACTTCAGTAGGAGCAGTTATTGTTTAATTAAGTATTATATACCTGTATCTGACAATTAATAAACATACTTCAGTAGAAGCAGTTATTGTTTAATTAAGTATTACATACCTGTATCTGACAATTAATAAACATACTTCAGTAGGAGCAGTTATTGTTTAATTAAGTATTACATACCTGTATCTGACAATTAATAAACATACTTCAGTAGGAGCAGTTATTGTTTAATTAAGTATTATATACCTGTATCTGACAATTAATAAACATACTTCAGTAGAAGCAGTTATTGTTTAATTAAGTATTATATACCTGTATCTGACAATTAATAAACATACTTCAGTAGGAGCAGTTATTGTTTAATTAAGTATTACATACCTGTATCTGACAATTAATAAACATACTTCAGTAGGAGCAGTTATTGTTTAATTAAGTATTATATACCTGTATCTGACAATTAATAAACATACTTCAGTAGGAGCAGTTATTGTTTAATTAAGTATTATATACCTGTATCTGACAATTAATAAACATACTTCAGTAGGAGCAGTTATTGTTTAATTAAGTATTATATACCTGTATCTGACAATTAATAAACATACTTCAGTAGGAGCAGTTATTGTTTAATTAAGTATTATATACCTGTATCTGACAATTAATAAACATACTTCAGTAGGAGCAGTTATTGTTTAATTAAGTATTATATACCTGTATCTGACAATTAATAAACATACTTCAGTAGGAGCAGTTATTGTTTAATTAAGTATTACATACCTGTATCTGACAATTAATAAACATACTTCAGTAGGAGCAGTTATTGTTTAATTAAGTATTATATACCTGTATCTGACAATTAATAAACATACTTCAGTAGAAGCAGTTATTGTTTAATTAAGTATTACATACCTGTATCTGACAATTAATAAACATACTTCAGTAGGAGCAGTTATTGTTTAATTAAGTATTACATACCTGTATCTGACAATTAATAAACATACTTCA
Source organism: Bathymodiolus septemdierum (assembly GCA_963383655.1). NCBI lineage: Eukaryota > Metazoa > Mollusca > Bivalvia > Mytilida > Modiolidae > Bathymodiolus > Bathymodiolus septemdierum. The sequence goes on along the minus strand of OY726519.1, from coordinate 14,567,481 downwards.
GTAGGAGCAGTTATTGTTTAATTAAGTATTATATACCTGTATCTGACAATTAATAAACATACTTCAGTAGGAGCAGTTATTGTTTAATTAAGTATTATATACCTGTATCTGACAATTAATAAACATACTTCAGTAGAAGCAGTTATTGTTTAATTAAGTATTATATACCTGTATCTGACAATTAATAAACATACTTCAGTAGGAGCAGTTATTGTTTAATTAAGTATTACATACCTGTATCTGACAATTAATAAACATACTTCAGTAGGAGCAGTTATTGTTTAATTAAGTATTATATACCTGTATCTGACAATTAATAAACATACTTCAGTAGAAGCAGTTATTGTTTAATTAAGTATTATATACCTGTATCTGACAATTAATAAACATACTTCAGTAGAAGCAGTTATTGTTTAATTAAGTATTACATACCTGTATCTGACAATTAATAAACATACTTCAGTAGGAGCAGTTATTGTTTAATTAAGTATTACATACCTGTATCTGACAATTAATAAACATACTTCAGTAGAAGCAGTTATTGTTTAATTAAGTATTATATACCTGTATCTGACAATTAATAAACATACTTCAGTAGGAGCAGTTATTGTTTAATTAAGTATTACATACCTGTATCTGACAATTAATAAACATACTTCAGTAGGAGCAGTTATTGTTTAATTAAGTATTATATACCTGTATCTGACAATTAATAAACATACTTCAGTAGGAGCAGTTATTGTTTAATTAAGTATTACATACCTGTATCTGACAATTAATAAACATACTTCAGTAGGAGCAGTTATTGTTTAATTAAGTATTACATACCTGTATCTGACAATTAATAAACATACTTCAGTAGGAGCAGTTATTGTTTAATTAAGTATTATATACCTGTATCTGACAATTAATAAACATACTTCAGTAGAAGCAGTTATTGTTTAATTAAGTATTACATACCTGTATCTGACAATTAATAAACATACTTCAGTAGGAGCAGTTATTGTTTAATTAAGTATTATATACCTGTATCTGACAATTAATAAACATACTTCAGTAGGAGCAGTTATTGTTTAATTAAGTAGTATATACCTGTATCTGACAATTAATAAACATACTTCAGTAGGAGCAGTTATTGTTTAATTAAGTATTATATACCTGTATCTGACAATTAATAAACATACTTCAGTAGAAGCAGTTATTGTTTAATTAAGTATTACATACCTGTATCTGACAATTAATAAACATACTTCAGTAGGAGCAGTTATTGTTTAATTAAGTATTATATACCTGTATCTGACAATTAATAAACATACTTCAGTAGGAGCAGTTATTGTTTAATTAAGTAGTATATACCTGTATCTGACAATTAATAAACATACTTCAGTAGGAGCAGTTATTGTTTAATTAAGTAGTATATACCTGTATCTGACAATTAATAAACATACTTCAGTAGAAGCAGTTATTGTTTAATTAAGTATTATATACCTGTATCTGACAATTAATAAACATACTTCAGTAGAAGCAGTTATTGTTTAATTAAGTATTATATACCTGTATCTGACAATTAATAAACATACTTCAGTAGGAGCAGTTATTGTTTAATTAAGTAGTATATACCTGTATCTGACAATTAATAAACATACTTCAGTAGGAGCAGTTATTGTTTAATTAAGTAGTATATACCTGTATCTGACAATTAATAAACATACTTCAGTAGAAGCAGTTATTGTTTAATTAAGTATTATATACCTGTATCTGACAATTAATAAACATACTTCAGCAGAAGCAGTTATTGTTTAATTAAGTATTATATACCTGTATCTGACAATTAATAAACATACTTCAGTAGGAGCAGTTATTGTTTAATTAAGTATTACATACCTGTATCTGACAATTAATAAACATACTTCAGTAGGAGCAGTTATTGTTTAATTAAGTATTACATACCTGTATCTGACAATTAATAAACATACTTCAGTAGGAGCAGTTATTGTTTAATTAAGTATTACATACCTGTATCTGACAATTAATAAACATACTTCAGTAGGAGCAGTTATTGTTTAATTAAGTATTACATACCTGTATCTGACAATTAATAAACATACTTCAGTAGGAGCAGTTATTGTTTAATTAAGTATTACATACCTGTATCTGACAATTAATAAACATACTTCAGTAGGAGCAGTTTTGGGTAGTAGGGTTACAACAACCCGAGATAATAAATTACAGCCTGGAACAAGCAAATTTCATTTTGGTTTTTTTTTAATATTGCATGCTATATCATATCTAAAACATATCAATTGGGTCAAATCAGAAATCAGTTTTGAAAAATTAATAAACTTACGGATTCTGCAAACTTGCTCTCTGATTCTAACACTCTGGATATACCAAAATCACCAAGTTTTAATAAATCTGATTTACTCATGAACACATTTAAAGTTTTCACATCTCTGTAATATAAACAAAAAGTTCTCATTAGGTTTTACTGGGACAATTCTAAACAAGGTAGTAATACAGATATTACATCAATGTAAACAAGGTATTAATACAGATATTACATCAATGTAAACAAGGTAGTAATACAGATAATACATCAATGTAAACAAGGTAGTAATACAGATATTACATCAATGTAAACAAGGTAGTAATACAGATATTACATCAATGTAAACAAGGTAGTAATACAGATATTACATCAATGTAAACAAGGTAGTGATACAGATAATACATCAATGTAAACAAGGTAGTAATACAGATATTACATCAATGTAAACAAGGTAGTAATACAGATAATACATCAATGTAAACAAGGTAGTAATACAGGTATTACATCAATGTAAACAAGGTAGTAATACAGATATTACATCAATGTAAACAAGGTAGTAATACAGATATTACATCAATGTAAACAAGGTAGTAATACAGATATTACATCAATGTAAACAAGGTAGTAATACAGATAATACATCAATGTAAACAAGGTAGTAATACAGATATTACATCAATGTAAACAAGGTAGTAATACAGATATTACATCAATGTAAACAAGGTAGTAATACAGATATTACATCAATGTAAACAAGGTAGTAATACAGATATTACATCAATGTAAACAAAGTAGTAATACAGATATTACATCAATGTAAACAAGGTAGTAATACAGATATTACATCAATGTATAAATGAACATTGTTCATTCAAAGGACCATGAAAAGTTTGAAGATACAAAATGGGTAATCACTAAATACCAGTTGTGAACTCCGGTTTACCAGAGGGATAAGCACTCCTGCTCTTCTAGTGACAACCATCATGTTACACATGGTAAAAATCCAGTGATAAGTAATTTTCTGTGACAAGTCATGAATGAAAAAAGGATGTGATTGGACTATGACAAACAGAACATATCGTGGTTATCTGTAACTTAGATATTCTGTAACAGTAAACCATCTGTGATACAGATATTCTGGTTTTCAATTTGACTTCTAAATTTAATACAAAAAATTCAGCTGATGTTTTTTGCCATTTAATTAATTTTTTTAATAAACAAAAATAATAATGCCAGCCATCTTGGATGGAGGATAGAGGGCAGGGGTGTTACACATAATTTTGAAAGTGGGCTAACCAAAGATCAGTTAAGCAGAAATTTCTGAGCAGAAGAATTTAATGTGATATTTTTTCTCTCATAATATGCATAATCCATATAAATTGGCTGAAAGAAAAATTTCACAGAAAAAGCAGAATAAATGTTGAACTACTCATTATCATGCAGCTGCAGTTTAAACTTGAGCCCATGATGAATTAAAATAAAGCAGTAAATAAGCAATTAAAGAAATGTCTATATTTTGTAACAGTGGCCATCTTGAATGGAGGGCAGGCTGTTAGACACAATTTTGAAAGGGATCCACCCAATGACCATCCCATCCAAATTTGGTTTAATTTGGTTAAGCGGTTTCTGAGGAGAAGATCTAAATATGATATTTTATCAAAATATGTCTTATTTGCATAATCGATTCAAATTGGATGAAAGAAAAATTCACAGCAAAACCCAGAATGTATGTTAAACTATTCAATGTTAAGTAGCTTCAGTTAAAATTTGAGCTCAGTTTGACTTCTAATACACAATTACAGCAACACACAATTAAAGAAATCTCCATTTTTATCAACCACTGCCATCTCGAATGGAGGGCAGGGCTGTCAGACATAATTTTGAAAGAGGATCACCTAGGATCATTCAAGCCTAATTTGGTTTAAATTGGTTCATCGGTTTCATAGGAGAAAATTTCAATGTGAAAGCTTACACTGAAGAACGAATGTACAAAGAACAACGTACAACAGACGTCAAGTGATGGCAAAAGTTCACATGGCCTTTGGCCAGGTGAGCTAAAAAACAAAAAAATTGCTAAAAACTAGAGACTCAGTGAGCTGAGCCTGTGTCGCTCACCTTTCATTCTGCTTTGAGGAAACTTAATACAGAGCCTTCCATATGTGTTTCCCACCAAGTTTCTGTTCATTTGGCCAAGCAGTTACAGAGAAGAAGATTTTTAGAAATTGACCAATCAGAAACAAGAATGACCTGTGGCGGCCATGTTTATTAACGGATGGGAACTAAATGTGCAATCTTTATAGATGACCGTCCAATGATGCTTCCTACCAAGTCTTGATTCATTTGACAAAGCGGTTTCAGAGAAGAACTTTTTTTTATATATCAACCAATCAGAAACAAGAATTGCCTGTGGCGGCAATGTTTGTTAATGGATCGGAACTAAATTAGCAATCTTTATAGAGGACATCCCAAGGATACTTCCTACCAAGTTTCGATTCATTTGGCTAAGCGGTTTCAGAGGAGACAATTTTTTAGAAATCAACCAATCAGAAACAAGAATTGCCTGTGGCGGCCATGTTTAATGGATCGGAACAAAATTAGCCATCTTTATAGAGGACCTTCCAAGGACACTTCCTACCAAGTTTCGATTCATTTGGCCAAGCAGTTTCAGAGGAGACAATATTTTAGAAATCAACCAATCAGAAACAGGAATTGCCTGTGGCGGCCATGTTTGTTAAGGGATCGTGACGAAATTTGCAAACTTTATAGAGGACCTGCCATAGATGCTTCCTACCAAGTTTCGGTTTATTTGGCAAAGTGGTTTCAGAGGAGAAGATTTTTTAGAAATCAGCCAATCAGAAACAAGAATTGTCTGTGGCGGCCATGTTTGTTAACGCATTGGAACTACATTAGCAATCTTTATAGAGGACCTTCCAGGGATGCTTCCTACCAAGTTTCGATTCATTTGGCAAAGTGGTTTCAGAGGAGACGATTTTTTAGAAATCAGCCAATCAGAAACAAGAATTGTCTGTGGTGGCCATGTTTGTTAACGGATCAGAACTAAATGAGCAATCTTTATAGAGGCTCTTCCAAGGATGCTTCCTACCAAGTTTCTGTTCATTTGGCAAAGTGGTTTTAGAGGAGACGATTTTTTAGAAATCAGCCAATCAGAAACAAGAATTGTCTGTGGTGGCCATGTTTGTTAACGAATCGGAACTAAATGAGCAATTTATATAAAGGACCTTCCAAGGATGCTTCCTACTAAGTTTCTGTTCATTTGGCCAAGCAGTTACAGAGAAGAAGATTTTTAGAAATTGACCAATCAGAAACAAGAATGACCTGTGGCGGCCATGTTTATTAACGGATGGGAACTAAATGTGCAATCTTTATAGATGACCGTCCAATGATGCTTCCTACCAAGTCTTGATTCATTTGACAAAGCGGTTTCAGAGAAGAACTTTTTTTTATATATCAACCAATCAGAAACAAGAATTGCCTGTGGCGGCAATGTTTGTTAATGGATCGAAACTAAATTAGCAATCTTTATAGAGGACATCCCAAGGATACTTCCTACCAAGTTTCGATTAATTTGGCTAAGCGGTTTCAGAGGAGACAATTTTTTAGAAATCAACCAATCAGAAACAAGAATTGCCTGTGGCGGCCATGTTTAATGGATCGGAACTAAATTAGCCATCTTTATAGAGGACCTTCCAAGGACACTTCCTACCAAGTTTCGATTCATTTGGCCAAGCAGTTTCAGAGGAGACAATATTTTAGAAATCAACCAATCAGAAACAGGAATTGCCTGTGGCGGCCATGTTTGTTAAGGGATCGTGACGAAATTTGCAAACTTTATAGAGGACCTGCCATAGATGCTTCCTACCAAGTTTCGGTTTATTTGGCAAAGTGGTTTCAGAGGAGAAGATTTTTTTAGAAATCAGCCAATCAGAAACAAGAATTGTCTGTGGCGGCCATGTTTGTTAACGCATTGGAACTACATTAGCAATCTTTATAGAGGACCTTCCAGGGATGCTTCCTACCAAGTTTCGATTCATTTGGCAAAGTGGTTTCAGAGGAGACGATTTTTTAGAAATCAGCCAATCAGAAACAAGAATTGTCTGTGGTGGCCATGTTTGTTAACGGATCAGAACTAAATGAGCAATCTTTATAGAGGCTCTTCCAAGGATGCTTCCTACCAAGTTTCTGTTCATTTGGCAAAGTGGTTTTAGAGGAGACGATTTTTTAGAAATCAGCCAATCAGAAACAAGAATTGTCTGTGGTGGCCATGTTTGTTAACGAATCGGAACTAAATGAGCAATTTATATAAAGGACCTTCCAAGGATGCTTCCTACTAAGTTTCTGTTCATTTGGCCAAGCAGTTACAGAGAAGAAGATTTTTAGAAATTGACCAATCAGAAACAAGAATGACCTGTGGCGGCCATGTTTATTAACGGATGGGAACTAAATGTGCAATCTTTATAGATGACCGTCCAATGATGCTTCCTACCAAGTCTTGATTCATTTGACAAAGCGGTTTCAGAGAAGAACTTTTTTTTATATATCAACCAATCAGAAACAAGAATTGCCTGTGGCGGCAATGTTTGTTAATGGATCGAAACTAAATTAGCAATCTTTATAGAGGACATCCCAAGGATACTTCCTACCAAGTTTCGATTAATTTGGCTAAGCGGTTTCAGAGGAGACAATTTTTTAGAAATCAACCAATCAGAAACAAGAATTGCCTGTGGCGGCCATGTTTAATGGATCGGAACTAAATTAGCCATCTTTATAGAGGACCTTCCAAGGACACTTCCTACCAAGTTTCGATTCATTTGGCCAAGCAGTTTCAGAGGAGACAATATTTTAGAAATCAACCAATCAGAAACAGGAATTGCCTGTGGCGGCCATGTTTGTTAAGGGATCGTGACGAAATTTGCAAACTTTATAGAGGACCTGCCATAGATGCTTCCTACCAAGTTTCGGTTTATTTGGCAAAGTGGTTTTAGAGGAGACGATTTTTTAGAAATCAGCCAATCAGAAACAAGAATTGTCTGTGGTGGCCATGTTTGTTAACGAATCGGAACTAAATGAGCAATTTATATAAAGGACCTTCCATGGATGCTTCCTACTAAGTTTCTGTTCATTTGGCCAAGCAGTTACAGAGAAGAAGATTTTTAGAAATTGACCAATCAGAAACAAGAATGACCTGTGGCGGCCATGTTTATTAACGGATGGGAACTAAATGTGCAATCTTTATAGATGACCGTCCAATGATGCTTCCTACCAAGTCTTGATTCATTTGACAAAGCGGTTTCAGAGAAGAACTTTTTTTTATATATCAACCAATCAGAAACAAGAATTGCCTGTGGCGGCAATGTTTGTTAATGGATCGGAACTAAATTAGCAATCTTTATAGAGGACATCCCAAGGATACTTCCTACCAAGTTTCGATTAATTTGGCTAAGCGGTTTCAGAGGAGACAATTTTTTAGAAATCAACCAATCAGAAACAAGAATTGCCTGTGGCGGCCATGTTTAATGGATCGGAACAAAATTAGCCATCTTTATAGAGGACCTTCCAAGGACACTTCCTACCAAGTTTCGATTCATTTGGCCAAGCAGTTTCAGAGGAGACAATATTTTAGAAATCAACCAATCAGAAACAGGAATTGCCTGTGGCGGCCATGTTTGTTAAGGGATCGTGACGAAATTTGCAAACTTTATAGAGGACCTGCCATAGATGCTTCCTACCAAGTTTCGGTTTATTTGGCAAAGTGGTTTCAGAGGAGAAGATTTTTTAGAAATCAGCCAATCAGAAACAAGAATTGTCTGTGGCGGCCATGTTTGTTAACGCATTGGAACTACATTAGCAATCTTTATAGAGGACCTTCCAGGGATGCTTCCTACCAAGTTTCGATTCATTTGGCAAAGTGGTTTCAGAGGAGACGATTTTTTAGAAATCAGCCAATCAGAAACAAGAATTGTCTGTGGTGGCCATGTTTGTTAACGGATCAGAACTAAATGAGCAATCTTTATAGAGGCTCTTCCAAGGATGCTTCCTACCAAGTTTCTGTTCATTTGGCAAAGTGGTTTTAGAGGAGACGATTTTTTAGAAATCAGCCAATCAGAAACAAGAATTGTCTGTGGTGGCCATGTTTGTTAACGAATCGGAACTAAATGAGCAATTTATATAAAGGACCTTCCAAGGATGCTTCCTACTAAGTTTCTGTTCATTTGGCCAAGCAGTTACAGAGAAGAAGATTTTTAGAAATTGACCAATCAGAAACAAGAATGACCTGTGGCGGCCATGTTTATTAACGGATGGGAACTAAATGTGCAATCTTTATAGATGACCGTCCAATGATGCTTCCTACCAAGTCTTGATTCATTTGACAAAGCGGTTTCAGAGAAGAACTTTTTTTTATATATCAACCAATCAGAAACAAGAATTGCCTGTGGCGGCAATGTTTGTTAATGGATCGAAACTAAATTAGCAATCTTTATAGAGGACATCCCAAGGATACTTCCTACCAAGTTTCGATTAATTTGGCTAAGCGGTTTCAGAGGAGACAATTTTTTAGAAATCAACCAATCAGAAACAAGAATTGCCTGTGGCGGCCATGTTTAATGGATCGGAACTAAATTAGCCATCTTTATAGAGGACCTTCCAAGGACACTTCCTACCAAGTTTCGATTCATTTGGCCAAGCAGTTTCAGAGGAGACAATATTTTAGAAATCAACCAATCAGAAACAGGAATTGCCTGTGGCGGCCATGTTTGTTAAGGGATCGTGACGAAATTTGCAAACTTTATAGAGGACCTGCCATAGATGCTTCCTACCAAGTTTCGGTTTATTTGGCAAAGTGGTTTCAGAGGAGAAGATTTTTTTAGAAATCAGCCAATCAGAAACAAGAATTGTCTGTGGCGGCCATGTTTGTTAACGCATTGGAACTACATTAGCAATCTTTATAGAGGACCTTCCAGGGATGCTTCCTACCAAGTTTCGATTCATTTGGCAAAGTGGTTTCAGAGGAGACGATTTTTTAGAAATCAGCCAATCAGAAACAAGAATTGTCTGTGGTGGCCATGTTTGTTAACGGATCAGAACTAAATGAGCAATCTTTATAGAGGCTCTTCCAAGGATGCTTCCTACCAAGTTTCTGTTCATTTGGCAAAGTGGTTTTAGAGGAGACGATTTTTTAGAAATCAGCCAATCAGAAACAAGAATTGTCTGTGGTGGCCATGTTTGTTAACGAATCGGAACTAAATGAGCAATTTATATAAAGGACCTTCCAAGGATGCTTCCTACTAAGTTTCTGTTCATTTGGCCAAGCAGTTACAGAGAAGAAGATTTTTAGAAATTGACCAATCAGAAACAAGAATGACCTGTGGCGGCCATGTTTATTAACGGATGGGAACTAAATGTGCAATCTTTATAGATGACCGTCCAATGATGCTTCCTACCAAGTCTTGATTCATTTGACAAAGCGGTTTCAGAGAAGAACTTTTTTTTATATATCAACCAATCAGAAACAAGAATTGCCTGTGGCGGCAATGTTTGTTAATGGATCGGAACTAAATTAGCAATCTTTATAGAGGACATCCCAAGGATACTTCCTATCAAGTTTCGATTAATTTGGCTAAGCGGTTTCAGAGGAGACAATTTTTTAGAAATCAACCAATCAGAAACAAGAATTGCCTGTGGCGGCCATGTTTAATGGATCGGAACTAAATTAGCCATCTTTATAGAGGACCTTCCAAGGACACTTCCTACCAAGTTTCGATTCATTTGGCCAAGCAGTTTCAGAGGAGACAATATTTTAGAAATCAACCAATCAGAAACAGGAATTGCCTGTGGCGGCCATGTTTGTTAAGGGATCGTGACGAAATTTGCAAACTTTATAGAGGACCTGCCATAGATGCTTCCTACCAAGTTTCGGTTTATTTGGCAAAGTGGTTTCAGAGGAGAAGATTTTTTAGAAATCAGCCAATCAGAAACAAGAATTGTCTGTGGCGGCCATGTTTGTTAACGGATTGGAACTACATGAGCAATCTTTATAGAGGACCTTCCAGGGATGCTTCCTACCAAGTTTCGATTCATTTGGCAAAGTGGTTTCAGAGGAGACGATTTTTTAGAAATCAGCCAATCAGAAACAAGAATTGTCTGTGGTGGCCATGTTTGTTAACGAATCGGAACTAAATGAGCAATTTATATAAAGGACCTTCCAAGGATGCTTCCTACTAAGTTTCGATTCATTTGGCCAAGCGGTTTCAGAGGAGAAGATTTTTTAGTAATTAACCAATCAGAAACAAGAATTGTCTGTAGTGGCCATGTTTGTTAACGGATCGGAACTAAATGAGCAATTTATAAAAAGGACATTCCAAGGATGCTTCCTACGAAGTTTCACTTTATTTGGCTGAGGGGTTTCAGAAGAGAAGATTAAAATGTGAAAAGTTAATGGACGACAGACGACGGACGCCAAGTGATGGCAAAAGCTCACATTGCCTTTGGCAAGGTGAGCTAAAAACTTGAAGAATTTATTAAAGTATTATTACACTATTAGTAAATACATTTTCTTGTTTGTGGTTGATTAGTCTCCCTTTGATTGTAAGTTTTAGAATAAAGTCATGTCTTAGAACCAGTTTGCCAGAGACTCAATAAAGGTGTAAATTATTGATTGTTATGTTGTAAACCATCTTCGCTAGCCAAGGGTTACGATCCACTCTACTCATCCTCACCCTTGGCATCGCTAGACAGATTTTTGAGGTCACACGGTGACGGTTTATATATAATGCAGCTAGTGGTAGCTGCAACCAATCAGAACGCCCTTTACAAAAAGCACATGTTCTGTAGGAAAAATGTCAACAAAACAAAAATGCG
>OY726519.1:13903858-13956075 GCA_963383655.1 Bathymodiolus septemdierum | reverse complement strand
TACTCAGTCCTCGAGTGTGAACTTCTCTCTCCCTCTGTAGTGTACTGTGGTACTCACAGTCCTCGAGTGTGAACCTCTCTCTCCCTCTGTAGTGTACTGTAGTACTCACAGTCCTCGAGTGTGAACCTCTCTCTCCCTCTGTAGTGTACTGTAGTACTCACAGTCCTTGAGTGTGAACCTCTCTCTCCCTCTGTAGTGTACTGTATTACTCACAGTCCTCGAGTGTGAACCTCTCTCTCCCTCTGTAGTGCACTGTAGTACTCACAGTTCTGGAGTTTGAACCTTTCTATCCCTCTGTAGTGTACTGTAGTACTCACAGTCCTTGAGTGTGAACCTCTCTCTCCCTCTGTAGTGTACTGTAGTGTACTCAGTCCTTGAGTGTGAACCTTTCTCTCCCTCTGTAGTATACTGTAGTACTCACAGTCCTTGAGTGTGAACCTCTCTCTCCCTCTGTAGTGTACTGTGGTACTCACAGTTCTGGAGTATGAACCTTTCACTCCCTTTGTAATGTACTGTAGTACTCACAGTCCACGAGTGTGAACCTTTCTCTCCCTCTGTAGTGTACTGTAGTACTCACCGTCCTCGAGTGTGAACCTCTCTCTCCCTCTGTAGTGTACTGTAGTACTCACAGTCCTTCAGTGTGAACCTCTCTCTCCCTCTGTAGTGTACTGTAGTACTCACAGTCCTCGAGTGTGAACCTCTCTCTCCCTCTGTAGTGCACTGTAGTACTCACAGTTCTGGAGTATGAACCTTTCACTCCCTTTGTAATGTACTGTAGTACTCACAGTCCACGAGTGTGAACCTTTCTCTCCCTCTGTAGTGTACCGTGGTACCAACAGCCCTCGAGTGTGCATCTCTCTCTCCCTGTGTTGTTTACTGTAGTACTCAGTCATTGAGTGTGCACCTCTCTCTCCCTCTGTAGTGTACTGTGGTACTCACAGTCCTCGAGTGTGAACCTTTCTCTCCGTTTGTAGTGTACTGTAGTACTCACAGTTCTCGAGTGTGAAACTTTCTCCCCCTCTGTAGTGTACTGTGGTACCAACAGCCCTTGAGTGTCAGCCTCTCTCTCCCTGTGTAGTTTACTGTAGTACTCACAGCCCTTGAGTGTGCACCTTTCTCCCCCTCTGTAGTGTACTGTGGTACCAACAGCCCTTGAGTGTGAACCTTTCTCTCCGTTTGTAGTGTACTGTAGTACTCACAGTTCTCGAGTGTGAAACTTTCTCTCTCTCTGTAGTGTGCTGTGGTATTCACAGTCCTTGAGTGTGAACCTTTCTCTCCGTTTGTAGTGTACTGTAGTACTCACAGTTCTCGAGTGTGAACCTTTCTCTCCGTCTGTAGTGTACTGTAGTACTCACAGTCCTCGAGTGTGAACCTTTGTCTCGCTCTGTAGTGTACTGTGGTACTCACAGTCCTTGAGTGTGAACCTTTCTCTCCGTTTGTAGTGTACTGTAGTACTCACAGTTCTCGAGTGTGAAACTTTCTCTCTCTCTGTAGTGTGCTGTGGTATTCACAGTCCTTGAGTGTGAACCTTTCTCTCCGTTTGTAGTGTACTGTAGTACTCACAGTTCTCGAGTGTGAACCTTTCTCTCCGTCTGTAGTGTACTGTAGTACTCACAGTCCTCGAGTGTGAACCTTTGTCTCGCTCTGTAGTGTACTGTGGTACTCACAGTCCTTGAGTGTGAACCTTTCTCTCCGTTTGTAGTGTACTGTAGTACTCACAGTTCTCGAGTGTGAAACTTTCTCTCTCTCTGTAGTGTGCTGTGGTATTCACAGTCCTTGAGTGTGAACCTTTCTCTCCCTCTGTAGTGTACTGTAGTACTCACAGTCCTCGAGTGTGAACCTCTCTCTCCCTCTGTAGTGTACTGTGGTACCAACAGTCCTTGAGTGTGTACCTTTCTCTCCCTCTGTAGTGTACTGTGGTACCAACAGTCCTTGAGTGTCAGCCTCTCTCTCCCTGTGTAGTTTACTGTAGTACTCACAGCCCTTGAGTGTGAACCTTTCTCCCCCTCTGTAGTGTACTGTGGTACCAACAGCCCTTGAGTGTGAACCTTTCTCTCCCCTGTAGTAACCCTGGTACCAACAGCCCTCGAGTGTGTACCTCTCTCTCCCTGTGTTGTTTACTGTAGTACTCACAGTCCTCGAGTGTGAACCTTTCTCTCCCTCTGTAGTGTACTGTGGTACCAACAGCCCTCGAGAAGGTACCTCTCTCTCCCTCTGTAGTTTATAGTGGTACTCACAGTCCGCGAGTGTGTACCTCTCTCTCCCTCGGTAGTTAACTGTAGTACTCACAATCCTTGAGTGTGAACCTCTCTGTCCCTCTGTGGTTTACGTGGTACTCACAGCCCTCAAGTGTGTACATCTCTCTCCCTCGGTAACTTACGGTGGTACTCCCAGCCCCTGAGTGTGAACCTCTCTCTCCCTCGGTAGTGTACTGTGCTACTAACAGTCCTGGAGTGTGTATCTCTATCTCCCTCGGTAGTTTATTGTGGTGCTCCCAGCCCTTGCGTATGTACCTCTCTCTCCATCGGTAGTTTACTATGGTACTCGCAGCCCTGGAGTGTGTACCTCTCTCTCCCTCGGTAGTTTACTGTGTTACTCCCAGCCCTTGAGTATATACCCCTCTCTCCCTCGGTAGTTTACTGTGGTACTCGCAGTCTTCAGTTGAGTATGTACCTCTATCTCCCTCGGTAGTTTATTGTGGTACTCACAACCCCTGAGTGTGTACCTCTCTCTCTCTCCCTCGGTAGTTTACTGTGGTACTGACAACCCCTGAGTGTGTACCTCTCTCTCTCTCCCGGTAGTTTACTGTGGTACTCGCAGTCTTCAGTTGAGTATGTACCTCTCTCATCCTCGGTAGTTTACTGTGGTACTCACAACCCCTGAGTGTGTACCTCTCTCTCTCTCCCTCGGTAGTTTACTGTGGTACTCGCAGTCTTCAGTTGAGTATGTACCTCTCTCCCTCGGTAGTTTACTGTGGTACTGACAACCCCTGAGTGTGTACCTCTCTCTCTCCCTCGGTAGTTTACTGTGGTACTCGCAGTCTTCAGTTGAGTATGTACCTCTCTCTCCCTCGGTAGTTTACTGTTGTACTCACAACCCCTGAGTGTGTACCTCTCTCTCTCCCTCGGTAGTTTACTGTGGTACTCGCAGTCTTCAGTTGAGTATGTACCTCTCTCTCCCTCGGTAGTTTACTGTGGTACTGACAACCCCTGAGTGTGTACCTCTCTCTCTCCCTCGGTAGTTTACTGTGGTACTCGCAGTCTTCAGTTGAGTATGTACATCTCTCTCCCTCGGTAGTTTACTGTGGTACTGACAACCCCTGAGTGTGTACCTCTCTCTCTCCCTCGGTAGTTTACTGTGGTACTCGCAGTCTTCAGTTGAGTATGTACCTCTCTCTTCCTCGGTAGTTTACTGTGGTACTCACAACCCCTGAGTGTGTACCTCTCTCTCTCTCCCTCGGTAGTTTACTGTGGTACTCGCAGTCTTCAGTTGAGTATGTACCTCTCTCCCTCGGTAGTTTACTGTGGTACTGACAACCCCTGAGTGTGTACCTCTCTCTCTCCCTCGGTAGTTTACTGTGGTACTCGCAGTCTTCACTGAGTTGAGTACATGTATGTACATCTCTCTCCCTAGGTAGTTTACTGTGGTACTGGCAACCCATGAGTGTGTACTCTCTCTCTCCCTCGGTAGTTTACTGTGGTACTCGCAGTCTTCAGTTGAGTATGTACCTCTCTCTCTCTAGGTAGTTTACTGTGGTACTCACAACCCCTGAGTGTGTACCTCTCTCTCTCCCTCGGTAGTTTACTGTGGTACTCGCAGTCTTCAGTTGAGTATGTACCTCTCTCTCCCTCGGTAGTTTACTGTGGTACTGACAACCCCTGAGTGTGTACCTCTCTCTCTCCCTCGGTAGTTTACTGTGGTACTCGCAGTCTTCAGTTGAGTATGTACATCTCTCTCCCTAGGTAGTTTACTGTGGTACTGGCAACCCATGAGTGTGTACTCTCTCTCTCCCTCGGTAGTTTACTGTGGTACTCGCAGTCTTCAGTTGAGTATGTACCTCTCTCTCCCTCGGTAGTTTACTGTGGTACTGACAACCCCTGAGTGTGTACCTCTCTCTCTCCCTCGGTAGTTTACTGTGGTACTCGCAGTCTTCAGTTGAGTATGTACCTCTCTCTCCCTCGGTAGTTTACTGTGGTACTGACAACCCCTGAGTGTGTACCTCTCTCTCTCCCTCGGTAGTTTACTGTGGTACTCGCAGTCTTCACTGAGTTGAGTACATGTATGTACATCTCTCTCCCTAGGTAGTTTACTGTGGTACTGGCAACCCATGAGTGTGTACTCTCTCTCTCCCTCGGTAGTTTACTGTGGTACTCGCAGTCTTCAGTTGAGTATGTACCTCTCTCTCTCTCGGTAGTTTACTGTGGTACTGACAACCCCTGAGTGTGTACCTCTCTCTCTCCCTCTGTAGTTTACTGTGGTACTCGCAGTCTTCAGTTGAATATGTACCTCTCTCTCCCTCGGTAGTTTACTGTGGTACTGACAACCCCTGAGTGTGTACCTCTCTCTCTCCCTCGGTAGTTTACTGTGGTACTCGCAGTCTTCAGTTGAGTATGTACCTCTCTCTCCCTCGGTAGTTTACTGTGGTACTGACAACCCCTGAGTGTGTACCTCTCTCTCTCCCTCGGTAGTTTACTGTGGTACTCGCAGTCTTCAGTTGAGTATGTACCTCTCTCTCCCTCGGTAGTTTACTGTGGTACTGACAACCCCTGAGTGTGTACCTCTCTCTCTCCCTCGGTAGTTTACTGTGGTACTCGCAGTCTTCAGTTGAGTATGTACATCTCTCTCCCTCGGTAGTTTACTGTGGTACTGACAACCCCTGAGTGTGTACCTCTCTCTCTCCCTCGGTAGTTTACTGTGGTACTCGCAGTCTTCAGTTGAGTATGTACCTCTCTCTTCCTCGGTAGTTTACTGTGGTACTGACAACCCCTGAGTGTGTACCTCTCTCTCTCTCCCTCGGTAGTTTACTGTGGTACTCGCAGTCTTCAGTTGAGTATGTACCTCTCTCTTCCTCGGTAGTTTACTGTGGTACTCACAACCCCTGAGTGTGTACTCTCTCTCTCCCTCGGTAGTTTACTGTGGTACTCACAACCCCTGAGTGTGTACCTCTCTCTCTCTCCCTCGGTAGTTTACTGTGGTACTCGCAGTCTTCAGTTGAGTATGTACCTCTCTCCCTCGGTAGTTTACTGTGGTACTGGCAACCCCTGAGTGTGTACCTCTCTCTCTCCCTCGGTAGTTTACTGTGGTACTCGCAGTCTTCACTGAGTTGAGTACATGTATGTACATCTCTCTCCCTAGGTAGTTTACTGTGGTACTGGCAACCCATGAGTGTGTACTCTCTCTCTCCCTCGGTAGTTTACTGTGGTACTCGCAGTCTTCAGTTGAGTATGTACCTCTCTCTCCCTCGGTAGTTTACTGTGGTACTCGCAGTCTTCACTGAGTTGAGTACATGTATGTACATCTCTCTCCCTAGGTAGTTTACTGTTGTACTCACAACCCCTGAGTGTGTACCTCTCTCTCTCCCTCGGTAGTTTACTGTGGTACTCGCAGTCTTCAGTTGAGTATGTACCTCTCTCTCCCTCGGTAGTTTACTGTGGTACTGACAACCCCTGAGTGTGTACCTCTCTCTCTCCCTCGGTAGTTTACTGTGGTACTCGCAGTCTTCAGTTGAGTATGTACCTCTCTCTCCCTCGGTAGTTTACTGTGGTACTGGCAACCCCTGAGTGTGTACCTCTCTCTCTCCCTCGGTAGTTTACTGTGGTACTCGCAGTCTTCAGTTGAGTATGTACCTCTCTCTCCCTCGGTAGTTTACTGTGGTACTCACAACTCCTGAGTATGTACCTCTCTCTCTCCCTCGGTAGTTTACTGTTGTACTCACAACCCCTGAGTGTGTACCTCTCTCTCTCTCCCTCGGTAGTTTACTGTGGTACTCGCAGTCTTCAGTTGAGTATGTACCTCTCTCTCCCTCGGTAGTTTACTGTTGTACTCACAACCCCTGAGTGTGTACCTCTCTCTCTCCCTCGGTAATTTACTGTTGTACTCACAACCCCTGAGTGTGTACCTCTCTCTCTCCCTCGGTAGTTTACTGTGGTACTCACAACCCCTGAGTGTGTACCTCTCTCTCTCCCTCGGTAGTTTACTGTGGTACTCGCAGTCTTCAGTTGAGTATGTACCTCTCTCTCCCTCGGTAGTTTACTGTGGTACTGACAACCCCCGAGTGTGTACCTCTCTCTCTCCCTCGGTAGTTTACTGTGGTACTCGCAGTCTTCAGTTGAGTATGTACCTCTCTCTCCCTCGGTAGTTTACTGTTGTACTCACAACCCCTGAGTGTGTACCTCTCTCTCCCTCGGTAGTTTACTGTGGTACTCGCAGTCTTCAGTTGAGTATGTACCTGTCTCTCCCTCGGTAGTTTACTGTGGTACTCGCAGTCTTCAGCTGAGTATGTACCTCTCTCTCCCTCGGTAGTTTACTGTGGTACTCACAGCCCCTGAGTGTGTACCTCTCTCTCTCCCTCTGTAGTTTACTGTGGTACTCGCAGTCTTCAGTTGAGTATGTACCTCTCTCTCCCTCGGTAGTTTACTGTTGTACTCACAACTCCTGAGTATGTACCTCTCTCTCTCTCGGTAGTTTACTGTGGTACTGACAACCCCCGAGTGTGTACCTCTCTCTCTCCCTCGGTAGTTTACTGTGGTACTCGCAGTCTTCAGTTGAGTATGTACCTCTCTCCCCCTCGGTAGTTTACTGTTGTACTCACAACCCCTGAGTGTGTACCTCTCTCTCTCCCTCGGTAGTTTACTGTGGTACTCGCAGTCTTCAGTTGAGTATGTACCTCTCTCTCCCTCGGTAGTTTACTGTGGTACTGACAACCCCTGAGTGTGTACCTCTCTCTCTCCCTCGGTAATTTACTGTGGTACTCGCAGTCTTCAGTTGAGTATGTACCTCTTTCTCCCTCGGTAGTTTACTGTTGTACTCACAACCCCTGAGTGTGTACCTCTCTCTCTCCCTCGGTAGTTTACTGTGGTACTCGCAGTCTTCAGTTGAGTATGTACCTCTCTCTCCCTCGGTAGTTTACTGTTGTACTCACAACCCCTGAGTGTGTACCTCTCTCTCTCCCTCGGTAGTTTACTGTGGTACTCGCAGTCTTCAGTTGAGTATGTACCTCTCTCTCCCTCGGTAGTTTACTGTGGTACTGACAACCCCTGAGTGTGTACCTCTCTCTCTCCCTCGGTAATTTACTGTGGTACAGTTGTTCTCAATTATCAATAGGCTAAAGGCCTAGAACTTTAATAAATTCAAGTGTCAATAGAAAATGTCCATACTTAAGAACTTATCTCAGTTAAAAGAATTTAAGCAGTGAGCTTAAATTGGGTTATCGTGGTGCGTTGCCTTTCAATTTCCATTTGGTATACGGATCTATCTGTTATGACGTCAGAACCCGAGACTAATCTTTCTTTTTCAAGTTCCCTCGAATGGTGACAGGCGTGTCAACACAGCAACATTTCACAAAAACCCAACCCACCACACCCAGACTTGTTACACATCTCAGTAATTTTTTCCATTTATGTACATATGTATATATATATATATGTTTTAGAATGTTAATTGTTTTTTTAAATAGATACTGCTCTTGTTTAATGTATGAAAAACTATGATTTCAGATCAGTTGATAACTTGCTGAACTTGTCTCTTACCAACTTCTTCATTTGATATTACCTGTGTGTTGAGGAGGACACTCGTTTTTCAATATGGTAAAAGACCACCTGTGATCACAGGAAGTTGTTCCGCCTGTCATATAACCTTGTGGACCATCAGATGTCCCGGTAGTCATTCGAGAAGATGCTCGGCAAGAAGGCTGCTCAAATATACGTGACTGCTATCCGAATTTCCCGTCATTTTAATTATTGACTTTAATAGATTAGGTGTAAGGCCGAATTCGCTCCATTTAATGCATTTACTTAGGTCAATTTTATTCTTTTAAGGGCTTTTCCATTATCTATGGTAACTATACATATTTAAATCTTTCTTGGTTCACACCATCATCTATGGTGTTTTAAACATTGACTTTTAATTCGATTGCTACACTATAAACTTGATCTGTTATTGTTCACCTTCTTGCACCATAAGACAATTTTTCACGAATTATTGCAATTACGTATTTTGTATATATTATGTTTACTATATAAAGCTGTGGCCAAATACCTCCAAAGAACTAGTCTGGTTTTTTATTAAATGAAAAATTCTGAGATGTGGACATGTCCATGAAACAACGTTCCTTCAAACAGCATCTATGATAATTCGCTTTGGTGACGTCATAAGTAGAAAAATCACTATACCTAACTATCTTCACAATTAAAACAGATCAAATATCGTGAGATTTAAAACATGTAAGAAAAGAGCAATTTTCTTATTGATTTATGAACATTCAATTTACGACACGCCATATCTATAACCATGATGAACGTATTTCTACCATCAATAATTTGTCTTTATGACGACAATTTGCTGCATTAATACTAAATTTACTTGTGTTAAACACACATTCACATTAAACATCAACAGTAACATATACATATTAATAATACATTTCATATTTGTCAGTTTCAATGTGCTCTAATTTAACATGAAAATGTTATGAATTAAAGTATTATATTTAACTATTGCATCACCTACTAATATATTGAATGGACTGCTATGAGGGGAGATAACTCTATTTACGAGGTTAGGTACCATCAACACATACATTAATGTCTCACCTTCTTTGTAAAACAATATGTCACGATTTATTTGGAATGGATTTCATTCATGTGGTAATTTACAATAACGTAACTCATCTATTCAAATTAAGGTGTCACATTCTTAGTTCTTAATAATAAAATACAGCACGTATGTACTGTCGCTACCCCATTTGGTCCCATAGCAGTTCCTTACACGTGGAAATCAGTTTCATGTGTGCAAAGTTAACTCTTCCAAGATTGATCCCAATAAGATGAGCACGATTCTCCGGCAGGTTGAAGTGTGACATCATAATCATAGAAATGACAAAACACCACATGAACAATTGTTTAGAGTGAAACAATATCTGGCTCGGCGGGAAAACATAGCTCTACTAATCCCCCCCCCCCCCAAAAAAAAAACCAACAAAAAACAAAAACAAACAAAAATAAAGAAAAAAAAGATCGATCCAACATATACGAGTTCGCAGTAAATTTTAGACATCATCTGTAAATTTAAATGTTACAATTACGTTTATATAAATTCAAATTCAAATTCAAATTCAAAATTCAAATTCTTTATTGATATGAAATCCAACAAAGGATTGTCATCAGCAACAATACAATCAACAGACATACACAAAACATGAAACTATTAAAAACCAAAAGTAGCATGAGGGCTGAGGAGGCAAACAGTCACTATAACAAACTTATAACAAATACAATATAAATACACTAATATGAAAGTAATTCAAATATTAAGGTTACTTTGTATTGCTCTTAAGTAACTTATTTCTCTCACTGCACATTTCAGAGATACCTATTACACATATTTTTCATAATATCGTAATAATTACTGCTAAGAATATATTTAAATTTATCTGAATCAGACATAACCAAAAAATTAGGAACACTTTCAGTGACCTTACTATAAAGTTTCGATCGAGATGAAGTCAATTTAGTCATAAATTGACAACAAATAAAACACATAATTAGCATGGATTAGTGTTTAAAAAAGGTAACTTAGGGACCGATCATTTAACTTGAAGGGGGGTGGGGTTATGGTTTTTTGTTTCGTTCAGAGCATTTTTTTCGGACAAGACAACACAAGAGTTAAAATATTTTTTTTTCCAGAATTCAACATTAGGTTATATGGCAAAAACTCTGAATCAGATTATTTTTTTTTTCCTCCACCAAAATCAGAATATTTTTTTCAGCAATATTGGGAATCAGAATATTTTTTTAGAAAAAAAACCATAACCCCCCCCTTTCAAGTTAAATGGACGTTCCCTTACGTATTTATTTTTTCAGAACAGGTGATTAATCCGAAATATCGTGTTTATAAAACATTTGACGTAAAATAAAGCAATAAGACAGATGTTACCTGGCAATCGATTACAGATGTTGATGACCGACCCATTAATCCAGAACATTAAATTGATAGCAAAATAAACAAAATAAGAAATGATTTATAATAAATAATTGTAACATGTCAATAAAGGGCTACACTGAGCGCAGCATGATACGACCACATCATGTCGACAAGGGAAATTTGAACAAGTGTACTCTAAAGAATTCTATTTAAAATCAGATAAACAAACACTCCACATATAAAAAAAACAAAAAACAAAAAACAAAAGCAAAAACAAAAAAAGCAAAAAACAAACATACACACACAGATCACACCCTTTTTGATACATTGGGGGCTCTTGTTTGGAAACGGATAAGGCTATAACCCCCACAACTTACCTCAATCTTTATTCTGTTTAATTAAAGATGCATTTCTTTCTAACCAAAGTTTTGTAAACGTTGTGTGTCGTTTGTTAAACGCTGCAAAAGTATAAACAAATACATCGTTTAATCACAGAGTTTACTGACCCTGTTTGACATGAAAATATGCATGCAGTGGCGTAGCTTGGGTCTTTTTTCTAGTGAGGCAATTCGCTAGGGGGGTCGGGAAATTAAATAAAAATGGGAGATTGAAACGCATTTTCCCGAGTTTAAATGGATATTTTATGATTTCAATAATAACCGAAATAACACGCAGAAAACTATTTCGATATGCGTCAAATGACTGTGTTTGTGAATTTATTTCAGAACCTTGGGAGTGGCTACATGAAGCTTCTTCCCGAGTTTCAGATAGAATCTATATATCTAATCGAAAAAAAAAACGAGAAGATAAAATAAGCTTGTATTTAAGAGCGGATTTAAGCCCGGCGCATCGGGCGTGCTCCCCCCTCCCCCCCCCCCCCCGTTTGATAATAGTTTTCTCAAATATTTGAAGAAAAAAATTGTAGCACGCCTTCCTGTTTGATTAAATTCTAGGGCCGTCCCTGGTATCAGCTTCCTAATTTGTTGACTGATTAATTATAATGGGGATTTTATATTCATGGCAGAGTCATGATTTTCGACTGTCGTCTGACTCGAATGCCATTATGAGGTAACCCACTGTAGACTAGTTTAATTTTACCTGGTACTGTCCTAGTGTCCGTGGACTCTGTAGTCTTCCTTTTTTTAATTAGGAACTTTTCCATTTCCACTTTCAGACTTTGGCACACTGTAACAAACTATACTAAATTATGTAACATGATGGAGCCAAAAGTTTCCGTAAACGATTTCAATTAATGATGTAGAATATATTTTTATTACAAACTTTGACAAAGGTTTTTATTTCTCGTATTTTAATCAACTTTTATAATATTAATCACATTAATTTTTTTACTGCAAAACAATTCTAGTGAGGCAGTTGCCTCATTGCCTCAATGGAAGCTACGCCACTGGCATGCACATGTTGTTGGTAAATAAACTGATAATTACGCGCGAAAGTGGATGATGATGATGATATAGAAATAGAGCACATGGTTATTTTAACAGTGTGCACACAATATTTTGATGAAAGTTCACCTTCTTCATCTGATGAATCTTCTGAATCTTCTTTTATTGAAAACAGTAGTTGCAATGATAGAAAGAAGGGCAATACCTAAAATGGGTTCATTTATTGACATTGTTTTGAGTTAGGGACAGACCATTTAACTTGAAGGGGGAGGGGTTATGGTTTTTTGTTTCGTTCAGAAATATTTTTTCGGACAACACAAGAGTTAGAATATTTTTTTTTTTTCCAGAATATGACATTAGGTTATTTGACAAAAACTCTGAATCAGATTTTTTTTTTTTCCTCCACCAAATTCAGAATATTTTTTTCAGCAACATTGGGAATCAGAATATTTTTTTAGAAAAAGTACAAAGGATGTCTACTGTTTACATGTCTGACAGGGTTCGCGAAATTGCATGTGGGTTTGGTGGTCCTAGTGAAAAGAATGTCAGTCCTCATTAATTTTCTATTGCAAAATACCAAACTTGTGTCAGTCCTTGGTCAAATCTGCCCAAATTTTGCTGGTCATGTCTGACAGGACTGACACGTTTCGCGAACACTGGTCTGACAGTGCTCCAGCTAAAATTTGAAAGGGGCAGGGTGCCAGCAAAGGGCAGGACATTTTTTTAATGATAAAAAGGGCACTCAGAGAACTTTATCAATGTCTCAGTCACTTGAAATCCAAATTATAAAAATGAAAATAATTTGCTTAGTCGTTTGGTGTCGACGTAAAAAATACATGGCCGCTCACTTTTAAAGCGTCATCTGTCTATGAAATAGAATTACGTTCCTTGATTTCGGGATTTTACTTTGCATTGTTGGAGGTATGGAATCTGTGCATGGCTTCCCGACTGACAAAAACGACCGCTGCGCCTTCACAAGAGATAGTCGAAGGGAGGTCATGATATTTTTTGAAAAGAATAAGGTCTTGGGAGTTGAAACAAACAGAGTTTTGAATATATTAGAAGAAATTTAAAAAAACAAACACGACTTGAAGCGAGCGGGGGTTAAACTAGAGGCTCAGTGGGCTGCGCCTGTGTCGCTCACCTTTCATTCTGCTTTGAGGAAACTTAATACAGAACCTTCCATAGGTGCTTCCCACCAAGTTTCGGTTCATTTGGCTAAGCAGTTTCAGAGAAGAAGATTGTTAGAAATCAACCAACCAGAAACAAGAATTGCCTATGGCAGCCATGTTTGTCAACAGATCGGCATGACATTAGCAATCTTTATAGAGAACCTTCCATAGATGCTTCCTACCAAGTTTTGGTTCAATTGGCTAAGCAGGGAAGAAGAATTTTAGAAATCGACCAATCTGAAACAAGAATTGCCTGTAGCAATCATGTTTGCTAACGAATCGGGATGAAATGAACAATCGTTATAGAGGACCATGCTTTCTACCAAATTTCAGTTCATTCGGGAAAGCGGTTTCAGAGGAGAAGATGTTTTTAGAAATCAATCAAATCAGAAACAAGAATGGCTTGTGGCGGTCATGTTTGTCAATGGATCGGGACAAAATGAGCAATGTTTATAGAGGACCTTCCATAGATGCTTCCTACCAAGTTTCGGTTCATTTGGCCAAGCGGTTTCAGAAGAGAAGATTTAAAAAAATCGGCCAATCAGAAACAAGAATTGCCTGTGGCGGCCATGTTTGTCAATGGATCGGAACAAAATGAACAATATTTATAGAGAACCTTCTATAGATGCTTCCTACCAAATATCAGTTCATTTGGGGAAGCGGTTTCAGAGGAGAAGATTTTTTTTTAGAAATCAACCAATTAAAAACAAGAATGGCCTGTGGCGGCCATGTTTGTTAACAGATCGGAACTAAATGAGCAATCTGTATAGAGGACCTTCCGAGGATGCTTGCTACCAAGTTTTGATCCATTTGGGCAGATTAACAGACAATATTCATCATATTGTTTTCTAGCTTCTGAACTGTCGATCGAGAAAAAAATAATATATTCTAAACAGGCAGCATATAGTCAGTCAATGGGGTTTGCAATTAATAGTTCGCATGCACAATAGCGACCCCACACCACAAGATGTGGAAAATAGAAATATTCTGCTGTCGTTTAAATGCGTATTAACTGCATTATATGTACACTGTATGATTCTGTTTGATTATAAAGTCCTTTAACTAGAACAGGAAAAAAATGTACACTTGGAAATATATTAATAGTGTTGTAATAACAGATCGTGAACGTGATGTAGAAGTTTGAAAGAATGTCAAGGTATATTTTAAATGAGGTTGAAACAAGTCGCCAGTTGATATCAATTCGGTTGTATTTCATTTTGACGACTTTAATTACGGAAGACGATCACAATCATATTTTTTTTTATTAACAATTGCAACTCAGTTTTTTTTTTTTCAATAACCTATAATAAAATGAAAAAAATATATCACATTGTCGGAACAGTTCCAGCATTCAATAGAAAAATCGTAGAAATATGTAAATTCGCTATCCCTATTAAGTTTTTCCTCATAATCTTCATATAATTTTGTGATTTGAAATAAGACAACTACAGTCAGACCATACAACAGGTGTCAAATTTTGTAATGTAATCTATTAATTGGCAGATCATAAACATCGATCGATATTTCTAACAAGAGAAATGCAGCTTTAGTATAAGTTTTAAAAAACTTACGAAAAAGGCACGAGGGCGTTTTGGATATGGTACTAGGAGCAGAAGGGCGCGACCAATCTACCAATGCAAAGGGTGTCTACTGTTTACATGACAATCTACCAGTACAAAGGGTGTTTACTGTTTACAGGACAATCTACCAGTACAAAGGGTGTTTACTGTTTACATGACAATCTACTAGTACAAAGGGTGTCTACTGCTTACATGACAATCTACCAATTCAAAGAGGTGTTTACTGTTTACAAGACAATCTATCAGTACAAGTGTGTCTACTGTTTACACAACAATCTACCAGTTCAAAGGGTGTTTACTGTTTACATGACAATCTACCTGTTCAAAGGGTGTTTACTGTTTACATGACAATCTACCAGTACAAAGGGTGTCTACTGCTTACATGACAATCTACCAGTACAAAGGGTGTCTACTGTTTACATGACAATCTACCAGTACAAAGGGTGTCTACTGTTTACATGACAATCTACTAGTACAAAGGGTGTCTACTGTTTACATGACAATCTACTAGTACAAAGGGTGTCTACTGCGTACATGACAATCTACCAGTACAAAGGGTGTCTACTGTTTACATGACAATCTACTAGTACAAAGGGTGTCTACTGTTTACATGACAATCTACCAGTACAAAGGGTGTCTACTGTTTACATGACAATCTACTAGTACAAAGGGTGTCTACTGTTTACATGACAATCTACTAGTACAAAGAGTGTCTACTGTTTACATGACAATCTACTAGTACAAAGGGTGTCTACTGTTTACATGACAATCTACCAGTACAATGAGTGTCTACTGTTTACATGATAATCTATCAGTACAAGTGTATCTACTGTTTACACAACAATCTACCAGTTCAAAGGGTGTTTACTGTTTACATGACAATCTACCTGTTCAAAGGGTGTTTACTGTTTACATGACAATATACCAGTACAAAGGGTTTCTACTGTTTACATGACAATCTATCAGTACAAAGGGTGTCTACTGTTTACATGACAATATACCAGTACAAAGGGTGTTTACTGTTTACACAACAATCTACCAGTACAAAGGGTGTTTACTGTTTACATGACAATCTACCAGTACAAAGGGTTTCTACTGTTTACATGACAATCTACTAGTACAAAGGGTGTCTACTGTTTATATGAGAATCTATCAGTACAAAGGGTGTCTACTGTTTACATGACAATATACCAGTACAAAGGGTGTCCACTGTTTACACAACAATCTACTAGTACAAAGGGTGTTTACTGTTTACATGACAATCTAACAGTACAAAGGGTGTCTACTGTTTACATGACAATATACCAGTACAAAGGGTGTCCACTGTTTACACAACAATCTACCAGTACAAAGGGTGTTTACTGTTTACATGACAATCTATCAGTACAAAGGGTGTCTACTGTTTACATGACAATCTACTAGTACAAAGGGTGTCTACTGTTTACATGACAATCTATCAGTACAAAGGGTGTCTACTGTTTACATGACAATATACCAGTACAAAGGGTGTCCACTGTTTACACAACAATCTACCAGTACAAAGGGTGTCTACTGCTTACATGACAATCTACCAGTACAAAGGGTGTTTACTGTTTACATGACAATCTACCATTACAAAGGATGTCTACTGTTTACATGACAATCTACCAGTACAAAGGGTGTTTACTGTTTACATGACAATCTATCAGTACAAAGGGTGTCTACTGTTTACATGACAATATACCAGTACAAAGGGTGTCCACTGTTTACACAACAATCTACCAGTACAAAGGAAGTCTACTGTTTACATGACAATCTACCAGTACAAAGGATGTCTACTGTTTACATGACAATCTACCAGTACAAAGGGTGTTTACTGTTTACATGACAATCTACCAGTACAAAGGGTTTCTACTGTTTATATGACAATCTACCAGTACAAAGGATGTCTACTGTTTACACAACAATCTACCAGTACAAAGGGTGTCTACTGCTTACATGACAATCTACTAGTACAAAGGGTGTCTATTGTTTACATGACAATCTACCAGTACAAAGGGTGTCTACTGTTTACATGACAATCTACTAGTACAAAGGGTGTCTACTGTTTACATGACAATCTACT
The DNA here is from genome assembly GCA_963383655.1 of Bathymodiolus septemdierum. Classification (NCBI taxonomy): domain Eukaryota; kingdom Metazoa; phylum Mollusca; class Bivalvia; order Mytilida; family Modiolidae; genus Bathymodiolus; species Bathymodiolus septemdierum. The sequence continues at coordinate 13,939,676 of OY726519.1, read as the reverse complement.
AGTACAAAGGGTGTCTACTGTGTACATGACAATCTACCAGTACAAAGGGTGTCTACTGTTTACATGACAATCTACTAGTACAAAGGGTGTCTACTGTTTACATGACAATCTACCAGTACAAAGGGTGTCTACTGTTTACATGACAATCTACTAGTACAAAGGGTGTCTACTGTTTACATGACAATCTACTAGTACAAAGAGTGTCTACTGTTTACATGACAATCTACTAGTACAAAGGGTGTCTACTGTTTACATGACAATCTACCAGTACAAAGATTGTCTACTGTTTACATGATAATCTATCAGTACAAGTGTATCTACTGTTTACACAACAATCTACCAGTTCAAAGGGTGTTTACTGTTTACATGACAATCTACCTGTTCAAAGGGTGTTTACTGTTTAAATGACAATCTACCAGTACAAAGGGTGTCTACTGCTTACATGACAATCTACCAGTACAAAGGGTTTCTACTGTTTACAGGACAATCTATCAGTACAAAGGGTGTCTACTGCTTACATGAAAATCTACCAGTACAAAGGGTGTCTACTGTTTACATGACAATATACCAGTACAAAGGGTTTCTACTGTTTACATGACAATCTATCAGTACAAAGAGTGTCTACTGTTTACATGACAATATACCAGTACAAAGGGTGTTTACTGTTTACACAACAATCTACCAGTACAAAGGGTGTTTACTGTTTACATGACAATCTACCAGTACAAAGGGTTTCTACTGTTTACATGACAATCTACTAGTACAAAGGGTGTCTACTGTTTACATGACAATCTATCAGTACAAAGGGTGTCTACTGTTTACATGACAATATACCAGTACAAAGGATGTCCACTGTTTACACAACAATCTACCAGTACAAAGGGTGTTTACTGTTTACATGACAATCTATCAGTACAAAGGGTGTCTACTGTTTATATGACAATCTACCAGTACAAAGGATGTCTACTGTTTACACAACAATCTACCAGTACAAAGGGTGTCTACTGCTTACATGACAATCTACCAGTAAAAAGGGTGTTTTCTGTTTACATGACATGACAATCTGCCAGCACAAATGTTTCTACCATTTACATGTACAAATGTGTCTACTGTTCGTGGTGGTCTAGTTCTAGTACTAAGTCTAGTTCTTGCCATGATATAGTTGAAAAATAGTTCAGTTGGTGTTAAGCAAAACTAGAGGCTCAGTGGGATGAGCCTGTGTCGCTCACCTTTCATTCTGCTTAATGGAAACTTAATACAGAACCTTCCATAGGTACTTCCCACCAAGTTTCGGTTCATTTGGCTAAGCAGTTACAGAGAAGAAGATATTTAGAAATTGACCAATCAGAAACAAGAATGGACTGTGACGGCCATGTTTATTAATGGATGGGAACTAAATGCACAATCTTTATAGAGGACCTTCCAATGATGCTTCCTACCAAGTGTTGATTCCTTTGGCAAAGCGGTTTCAGAGAAGATGATTTTTTTAGTAATCAACCAATCAGAAAAAAAGAATAGCCTGTGGTGGCCATGTTTGATAACGGATCGGAAATAAATTAGTAACCTTTATAGAGGACCTTCCAAGGATGCTTCCTACCAAGTTTCGATTCATTTGGCTAAGTGATTTCAGAGGAGACCATTTTTTAGAAATCAACCAATCAGAAACAAGAATTGCCTGTGGTGGTCATGTTTGTTAACGGATCGGAAATAAATGAGCAATCTTTATAGAGGACATTCCAAGAATGCTTCCAGCCAAATTTCGATTTATTTGGCCAAGTGGTTACAGAGGAGAAGATTCTATAGAAATCAACCAATCAGAAACAAGAACTGCCTGTGGCGGCCATGTTTGTTAACGGATCGGTACGAAATGAGCATTTTGGATGGAGGGCGTGACTATCTGACACCATTTTGAAAGGGAGCCATCCAAGGACCATTTCAGAAAAGTTTGGTCTAAATTGGCTCAATGGTTTCTGAGGAGAAGATTAAAATGTGAAAAGTTAATGACAGACGACGGACAGACGAAACCTGATGGCAAAAGCTCACCTGGCCAGGTGAGCTAAAAATTGGCCAATCAGAAACAAGAATTGCCTATGGCGGCCATGTTTGTTAATGGATCAGAAATAAATGAGCAATCTTTATAGAGCATCTTCTAAGGATGCTTCTTACCAAGTTTCGATTCATTTGGCCAAGCGGTTACAGAGGAGAAGATTCTTTAGAAATCAACCAATCAGAAACAAGAACTGCCTGTGGTGGCCATGTTTGTTAACAGATCAGGACAAAATGAGCAACCTGTATAGAGGACCTGCCATAGATGCTTCCTATAAAGTTTCGGTTCATTTGGCAAAGCGGTTTCAGAGGGGAAGATTTTTAAAAATCGGTCAATCAAAAACAAGAATTGCCTATGACGGCCATGTTTGTTAATGGATCAGAACTAAATTAGCAACCTTCATAGAGGATCTTCCAGGCATGCTTCCTACCAAGTTTTGATTCATTTGGCCAAGCATTTTCAGAGGAGAAGATTTTTTTAGAAATTAATCAATCAGAAACAAGAATTGCCTGTGGTGGCCATGTTTGCTAACGAATCGTGACGAAATGAGCAAACTTTATAGAGGACCTGCCATAGATGCTTCCTACCAAGTTTCGGTTCATTTGGCAAAGCGGTTTCAGAGGAGAAGATTTTAAACTAGAGGCTCCCCGGAGCCTGTAATCGCTCATCTGGCTCAAATTAGCTGTGCGGTTTTAGAGAATAGTATTATTTACCAACGCATGGGTGGATGATGGACAGATGACAGATGCTAAGCGATGGCAATTAGTTTACACAGGTACCCCATTGACCCCAGTACTTCATTGATACAATTTTGAATCCTCCTGATCTATCAGTGTTCTACACCAAATATCATTGCACTGACATTATTGATTCTGAAGATTTTTAAATATTTAATCAATTTGACCCTATTGGGCCCCTTGTTGGCCTTTCCCCTAGCAAGCTGAAAATGTTGGATATAATTCTGAATGGGAACCATCATAGCAAAGTTTCATTCAAATTGGCCTAATAGTTTCTGACAAAACAGTTGATAGGTGTTTTTCCATTGAATCCTATGCAAGACTTTGGACCCATAAGTCTCGAACCCCCATTTGATCCTAGGACCTTCATTGATACAATTTTGAATCCTCATGATTTATCAGTGTTCTACACCAAATATTGCTTTTATTTATTGTTCTGAAGAAGATTTTTAAATATTTAATCAATTTTACCCTGGTGGCCTTTCCCCGAGAGGCTTAAACTGTCGTAAACAATTTTGAAAGGGAACAATAATGTTGTAAATATTACGTGGGAATACAACACGAAGGTTAGCAATTGCTAACGTTATTGTAACTGTGACATTATTATCTTGTTATTCTGTATCTTGGTGTCCGATTAAATGTATTTAGTAATGGTGGCCATCTTGGATGGACGGCAGAGCTGCCGGACACAATTTTGAAAGAGGGCCATCCAAGTTTGGTCTAAATTGGCTCAGTGTTTTCTGAGGAAAAGATTAAAATGTGAAAAGCTAAGGACAGACGACAACGGATGGACAACGGACGATGAACGAAACCTTATGGTAAAAGTTCATATGGCCTATGGCCAGGTGAGCTAAGAAGCATATAATTATGCTCACACAGTACAAATTTGAGCCCATCATGGCTTGAAATACAGCAGTTTTGGCCATTTGACATAATTTGTATTTTTAGTAATGGCAGCCATCTTGGATATAGGATGGAGCTGCCGGACACAATTTTGAAAGGGGACCACCTAAGGACCATTCAGGCCAAGCTTGGTTGAAATTGACCAAGTGGTTTATGACGAGAAGATTTTAAAACTATTTTTTTCTTATTTATTCTTAATTTGCATAATCGGTCAAAATCAGCAAAAGTTAAAAGTTCATATGAAAACCCGGAATATAATATGTTGAAAAGCTCATAATTATACTTACACAGTTCAAATTTGAGTCCATCATGGCTTCAAATACAGCAGTTTTGACCATTTTATGTAATTTCTATTTTTAGTAACGGCTGCCATCTTGGATATAGAACAGCACTGATGGACACAATTTTGAATGGGGACCACCTAAGGATCATTCAGACAAAGTTTGGTTGAAATTGGCCAAGTGGTTTCTGACAAGATCTTTAAATGATTTTTTGCTTATTTATGCCTAATTTGCATAATCGGTCAAAATTGGCAAAAGTTCAAAGTTCATAAAAAATCCCATAATATATGTTAAAAAGCTCATCATTATGCTTATACAGTTCAAATTTGGGCACATTCTGGCTTAAAATAGAGCAGTTTTGGCCATTTGAAGAAATTTCTATTTTTAGTAATGGCGGCCATCTTGGATGGAGGGCGTGACTATCTGACACCATTTTGAAAGGGAGCCATCCAAGGACCATTTCAGAAAAGTTTGGTCTAAATTGGCTCAATGGTTTCTGAGGAGAAGATTAAAATGTGAAAAGTTAATGACAGACGACGGACAGACGAAACCTGATGGCAAAAGCTCACCTGGCCAGGTGAGCTAAAAATTGGCCAATCAGAAACAAGAATTGCCTATGGCGGCCATGTTTGTTAATGGATCAGAAATAAATGAGCAATCTTTATAGAGCATCTTCTAAGGATGCTTCTTACCAAGTTTCGATTCATTTGGCCAAGCGGTTACAGAGGAGAAGATTCTTTAGAAATCAACCAATCAGAAACAAGAACTGCCTGTGGTGGCCATGTTTGTTAACAGATCAGGACAAAATGAGCAACCTGTATAGAGGACCTGCCATAGATGCTTCCTATAAAGTTTCGGTTCATTTGGCAAAGCGGTTTCAGAGGGGAAGATTTTTAAAAATCGGTCAATCAAAAACAAGAATTGCCTATGACGGCCATGTTTGTTAATGGATCAGAACTAAATTAGCAACCTTCATAGAGGATCTTCCAGGCATGCTTCCTACCAAGTTTTGATTCATTTGGCCAAGCATTTTCAGAGGAGAAGATTTTTTTAGAAATTAATCAATCAGAAACAAGAATTGCCTGTGGTGGCCATGTTTGCTAACGAATCGTGACGAAATGAGCAAACTTTATAGAGGACCTGCCATAGATGCTTCCTACCAAGTTTCGGTTCATTTGGCCAAGCGGTTTCAGAGGAGAAGATTTTAAAAAATCAGCCAATCAGAAACAAGAATTGCCTATAGGCTATGGTGGCCATGTTTGTTAATGGATCGGGACAAAATGAGCAATCTTTAGAGAGGACCTTCCATAGATGCTTCCCACAATGTTTCACTTCATTTGGGGTTTCAGAGGAGAAGATTAAAATGTGAAAATTTAACAGACGACGGATGCCAAGCTATGACAAAAGCTCACATTGCCGTTGGCAAGGTGAGCTAAAAATGTACACTTACTGACTGAACTGACTACCTATCAGTACAAATGTGTCTTATTGTGTGTGTTTTGGGGTTTTGTTAACATTTAAAGAAATATAGAGAATCAATATAGTTTATGTATGTAATTTTATTTACAAATAAATAAACAATTCTTTATACAGAAATAGCATTAAAAGGTAATAAAAAAAATATGTGTATTCAATATAACCAATAGCAAAAAAACACTTGATAAGAATATGACACACTTAAATCCACAATAAATTAATTTCTTGCTTTTTTAGCTTAACCCACCTCAATATTTTCTATATTGATGTTCTTATATAAAACAGCAATATCGTTTAATATCTTTTTCTAATGTTTTGCTCAAATTTTATTGAATTTTGTGTATTAAATATGAAACTAATCTCTTATTTCGATCAACTACTAAAAATCAACAAACCAATGTCTTTTTTACTCATTTGTTTTATATAGTATAATCATTAAATCTTAGAATAGTCAATATAATTTCTTAAAAAAATACATATATTAAGAAGAAAAAAATCGTATTTTGCTTACTTCTCAAGATATCTTTTGTCACACATACAATATACAAACTTAAACATTATGCTAAATTAAATTGATTACTAGATCAATGGGAGGTAACTCAAATTTTGTAAATATATTTTCAACTTGTGGGCAAAATAGATTTTTTTTAAACTCATTCCTTCATCATGAAAAAAATTGTATTGTACCATCGTCCATTTCTCCAAGGCATTTGACTCTATTTCCAGAGCTGCTCTGTGGATCAAGCTACAAAATGCTGATATTAATGGAAAAATTCTTAAAGTCATACATAATCTCTATGATAATGTAAAATCTTGTGTGAGAAATAATCAAGAATATTCTGCCTTTTTCAGATGTGGCATTGGGGTTAGACAGGGAGAAAATTTATACCCCTTTCTGTTTGCTCTTTATTTAAATGATTTTAAAAAATTCTTTATACAAAATGACATTAATAGTTTAGAAAAGGTTGAAACTTTATGTGGAGATAATCTCCATATCTATATTAAAATATTTGCATTGTTATATGTAGATGACACCATAATTCTTGCTGAAACTCCTGAATCTTTACAGAATGCTTTGAACAGTTTTGAAAATTATTGTACATGGTGGAAGTTGAAAGTGAATCTAAATAAAACAAAAGTTCTAATTTTTTGTAAGAGGAAATCCAGACATATTCAGTCCTTTAAGCTTTTTGGACATGATTTGGATATTGTAGACTCTTACTCATATTTGGGTGTCACTTTTAATTACACAGGTACATTCTTAAAAGATAAGAAACTTAAGTCAGAGCAGGTGCAAAAGGTACTTTTTAGCTTATATAGAAAGTTACGTAATATATCTGTGCCAGTAGATTTACAACTTAAGCTATTCGACACCCTCATACTCCCCATCCTAACATATGGATGTGAAGTTTGGAGGTACGAAAATGTACAAGTGTTAGAAAAAATACATTTACAATTCTGTAGAAATATTCTTAAAATAAGAACAAGAACACTTAATTTTATGTCATATGGTGAGATTGGTAGAGTCCCTATTGATGTTGTCATTAATGTAAGAATGATCTCTTTTTGGAATAAGCTTCTCACTTATAACCAAAAATTAAGTAGTATATTATACAGGATTATGTATATGCTTAGTCAAAGAGAAAATGTTAATTTTAAATGGATCAATCATATTAAGTCTATTTTTGATAATGTAGGCCCTAGTTATGTTTGGAATCAACAAAATCCAATTCATTTAGTTGAATTTTAACTCACAGTGAAACAAAAGCTCACAGATCAATTTATACAGAAATCTTGTAGCTACTTCTTCTAGGGGAAACTTATATGGGAAATTTAAAATGGAATTTAAATTGGAAAACTATTTGCTTAAATCATCTCCAAACAAGAGAGCTTTAATTACTAAATTAAGGTGTTGTAATTTAAAAATACCTGTAGAAACAGGTAGATGGGTAAATATCCCGAGAGAAGAAAGAATATGTCACTTGTGTCACAATGATATTGGATCCGAGTATCATTATATTTTTGAATGTTCATTTCCTAATGCTATAGATATAAGAAAAAAGCATATACCTAGTTATTATACTAGACATCCAAATTTCCAAAAAATGATAGGACTTTTATCACTTTGTAATGTTCCAGTTTTGAAAAATTTATCATTATTTATTAGTAAACTTAGAAAATATTTATAAATCCAGTGATATTGTGTTTGATTGCCTGTTAGTCATATCCATCATTGTATTTTTGTATTATATGTTATTGTTTGTATTCCTCTTGTTACACATGTATTGTGTCAGAGTATAATAAAAAAGTTAAATCATATTACTGGCTGCTCATCATGTAGTTATTTGCATAGAAAATAAAAAAAAAAAATTTTTGTTCCATCCATATTCTGATAAAAGAACAAAGAACAAGTAATTTATTTGATGTGTCCTAATCAATGTACATCTTCAATAAAATGTTAAAACGAGTGAAGTTCAAACTACATGTATTTATCTCTAATGATTAATTGGTCAAAGTTTGTAAATTCAATGTACAAATAAGATTTTCAATATTTAAAAAAAAAAGGTTTTACTACATCCCGTCCACAAATATATCTATACTGATTTTGACTTCATAATTTGTTTTTTTTTAAATAAAAACACTTTCTGATCTTATTTGTATATGTGTGTACAATAGATAAAAATGTAGATATCAAATCTAGTGTGTACAACACATTTCTGGAATAATCTTCAACAGGTACACTCAAAATCGATTGGAAAGCCAAATAATTTAAAGTTTTGGGAGCAATAAAACCAAAGGGCCTAAACAGGAAAGCCAAAATCTGCTAAGGTCACCTATGTCTGAGGGAGGAGAACCTTAATTTTAATAATAATTAATTAATTAAAAAAACCAAAAACAATATGTCCTGGTAGATTCAATCTTATGATACGCTCTAGTCAGTGTACTTAAAGAACAGAATAAATATATGTTGTTCTATAAACTGACGTGTATTATTTTGTGTAGGTAAAAACACAACCTTAGATTAATCTTTGTTTTTTACCTATTTCAAATAGAAGAGATTAAAAATTAGTGTTCATAGTAAATATAAATAGTTCACTGCAAATAAAGGGAGACAACTATATACAATTGACACTGACTGACTCGTAACTTATTGTATTACATTTATAGTTATATACGGTATTATAAAATCAATTCATTTTTTGTGCTAAATCGTCATATTGCACGACAGGTTTTCATATTGAATGGTATCTGATCTATTTTTAGCAGTGGGTGAAATCCTGGCTAAATTTTTTAATTTACCAGCCAATCGTTTTCTATGTCTGTTGCAATGACATCACACAAACACAGCAGATGAGAATGACAGCGGGACTGTCAACATCATGAACATGACAAACAAAAGAAGATTTGCCTGCACCAGTCATTTATAATTACAGAACAATAACATTTAATTATTCAAATGATTGTTAAAGAGTCAAGATTTTTTAAAGTATTTTTAAAATTTATTTTTATCATTCGTTAGTCTGATTAAAAAACTTGGAATGTTAAATGTAATAAAACAATTACAGCAATTCATGTTGTGCAATATGTGTTATGGAGGCACTCAGTGACGTGCAATAATTGTATTATATTTTGCCTAGTATTTCTGTGAATGTACAGAAGGTCTTTCTATTTCATCATCAGATTTAATATCACATGTTGGTATGTTTGGCTCTTTCACTTGTTCTTTTGAACTATTGTCACTTTCAACTTCAATGTGAGATAATTTTTCTTCCTCTATTTTCTGTCTTCTTCTTTCTTCATACTGTTTTTCTTTTTCTTCCTATCAACATTAAATCAATATTAATTATAACTAGATATATTTTAACAAAGAAAAGCAGGCCTGGTAAATAACTGCAAAAGTATAAACAATTTGTTTAATTGATGGATATTTGTTTAACATTAAGTGAACAGTATTTCAGCTATAGTCATGATAAGAGCAAGTCTACAAACAAACTGGTTTAACACCGTCATATGTTTGTGCCTGTCCCAAGCCAGGACCTGGATTTCCGTCATATGTCTTGGTCTTATTTGTGTTCAGTGAGTTCAGTTAAGATGACAGGTGATTGTTTGTTTTGTTGATATTGGTGGAACTGATGACCATCACTGTTTAAGCTTTCTTTTCATAATACAAAATGTAAGACTAAAGATGGCATCAAGATAGGCCTTAGGATAGAAGCTTAGAACTAACCCAGTGGTTTCTGTAGAAAACTCTATTTACTTTAGCTGTGCGAGTTAACAATAAGACATTCCTTATGAAAAGAAAGTTTAAGCAGTGATGGTCGACAATTCTATCAATATCAACAAAGTAAACAACTGCCTCTCATTTCAATTCATTGAATTAAAAAAAGACCACTACATACTGAGTTGGATATCCAAGTCCTGGCTTGGTACAGACACAAAATTGTACTTTCCAAGTCCTGGCTTGGTACAGACACAAAGATGTACTTTCCAAGTCCTGGCTTGGTACAGACACAAAAATGTACTTTCCGAGTCCTGGCTTAGTATAGACACAAAAATGTACTTTCCGAGTCCTGGCTTGGTACAGACACAAAAATGTACTTTCCGAGTCCTGGCTTGGTACAGACACAAAAATGTAGCATAAGCTTCAACAATATAAAATCATCATCAATTTCAGGAGTAAACTTTTTTTCTTGAATTTTCCACAAAATATGTGTTAATGTGGAGTTTACTTACCTCTTCTTTCAATTTGTAGTATTCGTCTATTGCATATTGATATTTTGGCGTAGTTATTCCAAAGAACCAGGCAAGATGTTCTCCACATGTATCAGCAACTAAAAATAATAAATAATAGAATCAGCAGTTGTAAATTACAGATAATGGTTGGTAATGTCATGCAAGTGTCAACATGTGCCAGTAGCTATAAATTACAGATAATGGTTGGTAATGTCATGCAAGTGTCAACATGTGTCATCAGCTATAAATTCCAGATAATGGTTGGTAATGTCATACAAGAGTCAACATGTGTCATCAGCTATAAATTCCAGATAATGGTTGGTAATGTCATGTAAGTGTCAACATGTGCCAGTAGCTATAAATTACAGATACTGGTTGGTAATGTCATCCAAGTGTCAACATGTGTCAGCAGCTATAAATTACATATAATGGTTGGTAATGTCATACAAGTGTCAACATGTGTCATCAGCTATAAATTCCAGATAATGGTTGGTAATGTCATGCAAGTGTCAACATGTGCCAGCAGCTATAAATTCCAGACAATGGTTGGTAATGTCATACAGGTGTCAACATGTGTCAGCAGCTATAAATTCCAGATAATGGTTGGTAATGTCATACAAGTGTCAACATGTGTCATCAGCTATAAATTCCAGATAATGGTTGGTAATGTCATGCAAGTGTCAACATGTGTCAGCAGCTATAAATTACAGATAATGGTTGGTAATGTCATACATGTGTCAACATGTGTCATCAGCTATAAATTCCAGATAATGGTTGGTAATGTCATGCAAGTGTCAACATGTGCCAGTAGTTATAAATTACAGATAATGGTTGGTAATGTCATGCAAATGTCAACATGTGTCATCAGCTATAAATTCCAGATAATGGTTGCTAATGTCATACAAGAGTCAACATGTGTCATCAGCTATAAATTCCAGATAATGGTTGGTAATGCCATGCAAGTGTCAACATGTGTCAGTAGCTATAAATTACAGATAATGGTTGGTAATGTCATGCAAGTGTCAACATGTGTCAGCAGCTATAAATTACAGATAATGGTTGGTAATGTCATGTAAGTGTCAACATGTGTTAGCAGCTATAAATTACAGATAATGGTTGGTAATGTCATGCAAGTGTCAACATGTGTCAGCAGCTATACATTACAGATAATGGTTGGTAATGTCATGCAAGTGTCAACATGTGCCAGTAGTTATAAATTCCAGATAATGGTTGGTAATGTCATGCAAGTGTCAACATGTGTCAGTAGCTATAAATTACAGATAATGGTTGGTAATGCCATGCAAGTGTCAACATGTGTCAGTAGCTATAAATTACAGATAATGGTTGGTAATGTCATGCAAGTGTCAACATGTGTCAGTAGCTATAAATTACAGATAATGGTTGGTAATGTCATGCAAGTGTCAACATGTGTCAGTAGCTATAAATTACAGATAATGGTTGGAAATGTCATACAGTTATGGATGTCTAACATCACTTACAACAATATTTCAGTTATATCATGGTGCTCTGTCTTAATGATTTATTTGCATTTATCACATATTTATAAGTAATAACGTCAATTTTGCCCATACATAAACATCGGAAGTGCCACAGCGATATCTGCCATCGGGGAAAATCTCTGATAACATGATATCAAGCCTCTCGTGAGCCCCATGATGTCACTTCCGCCCAACTGTTAATTGTCGTTTGGAAAATGTTGACGTTTAGCGAGGAAACATTTGAGGCATTTCGGAAGCAGAATCCTCAACCGATATCGATCACTCATATCCATAAGTTTGGTGTCTGAGTGGGAAGTTAATTTTGTTCTATTTAATTCAATGTTGAAATATGTGATAAATAGATTAATAAATGCATGCTTTTTTCCATATCAAGACTGTTATCATCCCTTGATTTATTACATTTAACATTCCAAGTTTTTTAATCAGACTAACGGATGATAAAAATAAATTTTAAAAATACTTTAAAAAATCTTGACTCTTTAACAATCATTCGAATAATTAAATGTTATTGTTCTGTAATTATAAATGACTGGTGCAGGCAAATCTTCTTTTGTTTGTCATGTTCATGATGTTGACAGTCCCGCTGTCATTCTCATCTGCTGTGTTTGTGTGACGTCATTGTGACAGACATAGAAAACGATTGGTTGGTAAATTTTAAAATTTAGCCAGGATTTCACCCACTGTTAAAAATAGATCAGATACCGTTCAATATGAAAACCTGTCGTGCAATATGACGATTTATCACAAAAAATGAATTCTATGATTTTATAACACTGTATATAACTATAAATGTAATACAATAAGTTACGAGAGTCAGTCAGTGTCATTTGTATATAGTTGTCTCCCTTTATTTGCAGTGAACTATTTATATTTACTATGAACACTAATTTTTAATCTCTTCTATTTGAAATTGGTAAAAAACAAAGATTAATCTAAGGTTGTGTTTTTACCTACAAAAAATAATACATGTCAGTTTATAGAACAACATATATTTATTCTGTTCCTTAAGTACACTGACTAGAACGTATCATAAGAATGAATCTACCAGGACATATTTTTTATTTTTTTTTAAATTAATTTATTATTATTAAAATTAAGGTTCTCCTCCCTCAGGCATAGGTGACCTTAGCAGATTTTGGCTCTCCTGTTTAGGCCCTTTGGTTTTATTGCTCCCAGAACTTTAAATTATTTGGCTTTCCAATCGATTTTGAGTGTACCTGTTGAAGATTATTCCAGAAATGTGTCGTACACACTAAATTTGATATCTACGTTTTTATCTATTGTACACACATATACAAATAAGATCAGAAAGTGTTTTTATTTAAAAAAAAAACTTATGAAGTCGAAATCAATATAGATTTCTTTTAAATGTGTAAATACCTGATAAAGATTTCTTTTAAATGTGTAAATACCTGATAAAGATTTCTTTTAAATGTGTAAATACCTGATAAAGATTTCTTTGATACTGTTACAATACAATACCACACCCATGGCATCCAATCAAGTTTTTTCTGAAATATTTAAATGATATCATAAAGTAAAAACATAGTGCTGAGTCAACAGCATATCCTCACTGTGCTACAAAGATTCATTATTCATTAGTAAATGTTGACACTCAAAAAAATTACTATTTAAGAAGAGTTTGAAGAACCCAAATTTTAAGGGGTAATCAAAATCCGTAAATCGAAGGACAGACAATACAATGGCCAAAAGAAGAAGGACAGACAATGCAATGGCCAAAAGAAGAAGGACAGACAATACAATGGCCAAAAGAAGAAGGACAGACAATACAATGGCCAAAAGAAGAAGGACAGACAATACAATGGCCAAAAGAAGAAGGACAGACAATACAATGGCCAATAGAAGAAGGACAGACAATACAATGGCCAAAAGAAGAAGGACAGGCAATACAATGGCCAAAAGAAGAAGGACAGACAATACAATGGCCAAAAGAAAAAGGACAGACAATACAATGGCCAAAAGAAGAAGGACAGACAATACAATGGCCAAAAGAAGAAGGACAGACAATACAATGGCCAAAAGAAGAAGGACAGACAATACAATGGCCAAAAGAAGAAGGACAGACAATACAATGGCCAAAAGAAGAAGGACAGACAATACAATGGCCAATAGAAGAAGGACAGACAATACAATGGCCAAAAGAAAAAGGACAGACAATACAATGGCCAAAAGAAGGACAGACAATACAATGGCCAAAAGAAGAAGGACAGACAATACAATGGCCAAAAGAAGGACAGACAATACAATGGCCAAAAGAAGAAGGACAGACAATACAATGGCCAAAAGAAGAAGGACAGACAATACAATGGCCAAAAGAAGGACAGACAATACAATGGCCAAAAGAAGGACAGACAATACAATGGCCAAAAGAAGAAGGACAGACAATACAATGGCCAAAAGAAGAAGGACAGACAATACAATGGCCAAAAGAAGAAGGACAGACAATACAATGGCCAAAAGAAGAAGGACAGACAATACAATGGCCAAAAGAAGGACAGACAATACAATGGCCAAAAGAAGAAGGACAGACAATACAATGGCCAAAAGAAGATGGACAGACAATACAATGGCCAAAAGAAGAAGGACAGACAATATAATGGCCAAAAGAAGAAGGACAGACAATACAATGGCCAAAAGAAAAAGGACAGACAATACAATGGCCAAAAGAAGAAGGACAGACAATACAATGGCCAAAAGAAGGACAGACAATACAATGGCCAAAAGAAGAAGGACAGACAATACAATGGCCAAAAGAAGAAGGACAGACAATACAATGGCCAAAAGAAGAAGGACAGACAATACAATGGCCAAAAGAAGAAGGACAGACAATACAATGGTCAAAAGAAGAAGGACAGACAATACAATGGCCAAAAGAAGAAGGACAGACAATACAATGGCCAAAAGAAGAAGGACAGACAATACAATGGCCAAAAGAAGGACATACAATACAATGGCCAAAAGAAGAAGGACAAAGGACAAACAATCAGTGTCAATGATCTACAAAACATACACATAAAACTAAAGATCCAGTAACATGAACCTCACTAAAAAAGTTTATTGCAAAAGGGTAAATATAACATTCGGGTAATATTTGAGTTAATGAATGTGATATTTTGACAAATAAAGGGAAATAACTCTGAAAAGAAAGTAAAAATTGCCTTATTTTCAACTCGTCAAAATGTCTTAATTATAGAATGCATAAAACTGAATTTGGTTTTGAAAAGTATCTTGTTACTCTTCCATATGATCTAGCAAATGTTTTATGTAAGCTTAGATGTGGCAGTCATAGATTACCAATTGAATGTGGCAGGTTTTTTGGCACTGATAGAGATGAATGCCTTTGTGATTTATGTGATCATAGTGAGTTAGGTGATGAATTTCATTATCTCTATAATTGTACTTTTTTTGCTGAGGAAAGAAAAAAATATTTACCAAGAAATTTACTACAAGTCAGAAATGTCATTAGTTTTAATTCCTTAATGAACAATAGTGATGATAGATTTGTACTGATTGGTTTAGCAAAATATTGCAATATTATAATGTCTATATTCAAATAGTGTTACTGCTTTTGATGCTAGTCACTTTTCCAATGCCTTCCTCATGTTGCATCATTTATTGTAAATATGTTATTTATTTGTACTATCATGCCCCATGTGGGGTCTTTAGTGAAATAAAAAAGTCTAAAAAAAAAAAGTCTCAAAGCCAAATATTCACAAGATGTACTGTACTGTCAGCTGACAATAAAATTGATTCCTGAATTATACTAAAGTTCAACAAATGCTGAAAAATATTGCTGTTATTAAAAAAATTTATTTAAAAAATAAATTTATAATGTATTTTGTGATGAGAAGAACTTTGTCAATTTATAATCTAGATACAATAACTTCATATATATAATACAACAAATCTGAAAACTAATTTCATAGTTTGTATCTATGAATAAACTTCTGATGCAAATTTAGCCATGCTCCAAAAGACACTGTCTAAGTACATGTAAAGAAAAGTTATTAGTATCGCATAATCGGTAATTCAATTTTCTGTGGAAATGGAAAACAAAATATTGTGTAATATTTGACATATTATTTTGATGAATAAATAAGCTTCATAATAAGTTTCATGAAGATTCATTAATGATTATGAAAGAAACTTTCCTCAAAACCTTAACCAATCTTAAAACACCTTCCAAATGTGTGATCTTTAAGTGTTACCTTCAAAAACATTCATCACATGTGACACAAAATGAAAAAAGAGAATTCAATATATGAAACCTAACAGCCAATGACAGGTACCAATAAAACACAATACCAAGTAACAGACTAGTGTGCTCAGTAAGTGATATAAATGACAGGTAACAATTAGACTAGTGTGCTCAGAGATATAAATGACAGGTAACAATTAGACTAGTGTGCTCAGTAAGTGATATAAATGACAGGTACCAATAAAACACAATACCAAGTAACAATTAGACTAGTGTGCTCAGTAAGTGAAATAAATGACAAGTAACAATTAGACTAGTGTGCTCAGTAAGTGATATAAATGACAGGTAACAATTAGACTAGTGTGCTCAGTAAGTGATATAAATGACAGGTAACAATTAGACTAGTGTGTTCAGTAAGTGATATTAATGACAGGTAACAATTAGACTAGTGTGCTCAGTAAGTGATATAAATGACAAGTAACAATTAGACTAGTGTGCTCAGTAAGTGATATAAATGACAGGTAACAATTAGACTAGTGTGTTCAGTAAGTGATATAAATGACAGGTAACAATTAGACTAGTGTGCTCAGAGATATAAATGAATGACAGGTAACAATTAGACTAGTGTGCTCAGTAAGTGATATAAATGACAGGTAACAATTAGACTAGTGTGCTCAGAGATATAAATGACAGGTAACAATTAGACTAGTGTGCTCAGTAAGTGATATAAATGACAGGTACCAATAAAACACAATACCAAGTAACAATTAGACTAGTGTGCTCAGTAAGTGATATAAATGACAAGTAACAATTAGACTAGTGTGCTCAGTAAGTGATATAAATGACAGGTAACAATTAGACTAGTGTGCTCAGTAAGTGATATACATGACAAGTAACAATTAGACTAGTGTGCTCAGTAAGTGATATAAATGACAAGTAACAATTAGACTAGTGTGCTCAGTAAGTGATATAAATGACAGGTAACAATTAGACTAGTGTGCTCAGTAAGTGATATAAATGACAAGTAACAATTAGACTAGTGTGCTCAGTAAGTGATATTAATGACAGGTAACAATTAGACTAGTGTGCTCAGTAAGTGATATAAATGACAAGTAACAATTAGACTAATGTGCTCAGTAAGTGATATAAATGACAGGTAACAATTAGACTAGTGTGTTCAGTAAGTGATATAAATGACAGGTAACAATTAGACTAGTGTGCTCAGAGATATAAATGACAGGTAACAATTAGACTAGTGTGCTCAGTAAGTGATATAAATGACAGGTAACAATGAGACTAGTGTGCTCAGTAAGTGATATAAATGACAGGTAACAATTAGACTAGTGTGCTCAGTAAGTGATATAAATGACAGGTAACAATTAGACTAGTGTGCTCAGTAAGTGATATAAATGACAGGTAACAATTAAACTAGTGTGCTCAGTAAGTGATATAAATGACAGGTAACAATTAGACTAGTGTGCTCAGTAAGTGATATAAATGACAGGTAACAATTAGACTAGTGTGCTCAGTAAGTGATATAAATGACAGGTAACAATTAAACTAGTGTGCTCAGTAAGTGATATAAATGACAGGTAACAATTAGACTAGTGTGCTCAGTAAGTGATATAAATGACAGGTAACAATTAAACTAGTGTGCTCAGTAAGTGATATAAATGACAGGTAACAATTAGACTAGTGTGCTCAGTAAGTGATATAAATGACAGGAAACAATTAGATTAGTGTGCTCAGTAAGTGATATAAATGACAGGAAACAATTAGATTAGTGTGCTCAGTAAGTGATATAAATGACAGGTAACAATTAAACTAGTGTGCTCAGTAAGTGATATAAATGACAGGTAACAATTAGACTAGTGTGCTCAGTAAGTGATATAAATGACAGGTAACAATTAGACTAGTGTGCTCAGTAAGTGATATAAATGACAGGTAACAATTAAACTAGTGTGCTCAGTAAGTGATATAAATGACAGGTAACAATTAGACTAGTGTGCTCAGTAAGTGATATAAATGACAGGTAACAATTAAACTAGTGTGCTCAGTAAGTGATATAAATGACAGGTAACAATTAGACTAGTGTGCTCAGTAAGTGATATTAATGACAGATAACAATTAAACTAGTGTGCTCAGTAAGTGATATAAATGACAGGTAACAATTATACTAGTGTGCTCAGTAAGTAATATAAATATTCATACTGGATCAACAACGGGTTGTGTATTTTCTTCTTCTTCATCTGTAGAATATTCTTCCAGGATTCCATCACTGAAGTGAAGTATTCTTCTTGGTTGTTTCTTCTTTTTCTTCTCTTCTTCATGAAGTGAAATGTTAGTAAACTCTGCACACTAAAACAAAGAATGTATGTAATAAAAAGTCAAATAAATGGACCTGACTAACTGAAACCAAGAAAATAACATACTAGTCAGGAAATTTCTTCCTGGTAAATATTAATACTGTATCAAATTCACTTCTTCAGTTTTGGTCTAAAACATTATAGTAAAAGGGAACTATGGTTCATGTGTGTCTAACACCAATTTCAACAATATTTCAATTATAGCCTAGCTTTCAATATTATGGAGTAGCCAGTAAAAACTGCTGATCTGTCGCAAGTCACAGACAAACTTCATCACATTAGGTTTTTTCAAATACACCTCAACAAAGGATCACAAAATAATAAGTTTATTTCACAATGTACATACATGACATACATGTATCTGAGTGGTGATTTTGGATTTATATGATCTTTTTTGGGACAAAAGATTTTTAGCTTTTTTAATATGTGCGACTATTTATACTAGGTGCATCCATTATGGCAGAATAATGTGCAAGAGAGGGATTGTTTTTTGAATGTCATGTGACCAAGTGAGCCATGCAGAATAATGTGTAAGAGAGGGATTGTTTTGTTAATGTCAAGTGACCAAGTGAGCCATGCAGAATAATGTGTAAGAGAGGGATTGTTTTTTTGAATGTCATGTGACCAAGTGAGCCATGCAGAATAATGTGTAAGAGAGGGATTGTTTTTTTGCATGTCATGTGACCAAGTGAGCCATGCAGAATAATGTGTAAGAGAGGGATTGTTTTTTTTAATGTCATGTGACCATGTGAGCCATGCAGAATAACGTGTAAGAGAGGGATTGTTTTAATGTCATGTGATCAAGTCAGCCATGCAGAATAATGTGCAAGAGAGGGATTGCTTTAATGTCATGTGACCAAGTCAGCCATGCAGAATAATGTGTAAGAGAGGGATTGTTTTAATGTCATGTGACCAAGTCAGCCATGCAGAATAATGTGTCAGAGAGGGATTGTTTTAATGTCATGTGACCAAGTCAGCCATGCAGAATAATGTGTAAGAGAGGGATTGTTTTAATGTCATGTGACCAAGTCAGCCATGCAGAATAATGTGTAAGAGAGGGATTGTTTTTTTATGTCATGTGACCAAATGAGCCATGCAGAATAATGTGTAAGAGAGGGATTGTTTTAATGTCATGTGACCAAGTCAGCCATGCAGAATAATGTGTAAGAGAGGGATTGTTTTAATGTCATGTGACCAAGTCAGCCATGCAGAATAATGTGTAAGAGAGGGATTGTTTTAATGTCATGTGACCCAGTCAGCCATGCAGAATAATGTGCAAGAGAGGGATTGTTTTAATGTCATGTGACCAAGTCAGCCATGCAGAATAATGTGTAAGAGAGGGATTGTTTTAATGTCATGTGACCCAGTCAGCCATGCAGAATAATGTGCAAGAGAGGGATTGTTTTAATGTCAAGTGACCAAGTGAGCCATGCAGAATAATGTGTAAGAGAGGGATTGTTTTAATGTCATGTGACCAAGTCAGCCATGCAGAATAATGTGTAAGAGAGGGATTGTTTTAATGTCATGTGACCAAGTCAGCCATGCAGAATAATGTGTAAGAGAGGGATTGTTTTAATGTCATGTGACCCAGTCAGCCATGCAGAATAATGTGTAAGAGAGGGATTGTTTTAATGTCATGTGACCCAGTCAGCCATGTAGAATAATGTACAAGAGAGGGATTGTTTTAATGTCAAGTGACCAAGTGAGCCATGCAGAATAATGTGTAAGAGAGGGATTGTTTTAATGTCAAGTGACCAAGTGAGCCATGCAGAATAATGTGTAAGAGAGGGATTGTTTTAATGTCATGTGACCAAGTCAGCCATGCAGAATAATGTGTAAGAGAGGGATTGTTTTAATGTCATGCGACCAAGTCAGCCATGCAGAATAATGTGTAAGAGAGGGATTGCTTTAATGTCATGTGACCCAGTCAGCCATGCAGAATAATGTGCAAGAGAGGGATTGTTTTAATGTCATGTGACCAAGTCAGCCATGCAGAATAATGTGCAAGAGAGGGATTGTTTTAATGTCATGTGACCAAGTCAGCCATGCAGAATAATGTGTAAGAGAGGGATTGTTTTAATGTCATGTGACCCAGTCAGCCATGCAGAATAATGTGTAAGAGAGGGATTGTTTTAATGTCATGTGACCCAGTCAGCCATGCAGAATAATGTGTATGAGAGGGATTGTTTTAATGTCATGTGACCCAGTCAGCCATGTAGAATAATGTACAAGAGAGGGATTGTTTTAATGTCAAGTGACCAAGTGAGCCATGCAGAATAATGTGTAAGAGAGGGATTGTTTTAATGTCATGTGACCAAGTCAGCCATGCAGAATAATGTGTAAGAGAGGGATTGTTTTAATGTCATGTGACCCAGTCAGCCATGCAGAATAATGTACAAGAGAGGGATTGTTTTAATGTCAAGTGACCAAGTGAGCCATGCAGAATAATGTGTAAGAGAGGGATTGTTTTAATGTCATGTGACCAAGTCAGCCATGCAGAATAATGTGTAAGAGAGGGATTGTTTTAATGTCATGCGACCAAGTCAGCCATGCAGAATAATGTGTAAGAGAGGGATTGTTTTAATGTCATGTGACCCAGTCAGCCATGCAGAATAATGTGTCAGAGAGGGATTGTTTTAATGTCATGTGACCAAGTCAGCCATGCAGAATAATGTGTAAGAGAGGGATTGTTTAATGTCATGCGACCAAGTCAGCCATGCAGAATAATGTGTAAGAGAGGGATTGTTTTAATGTCATGTGACCAAGTCAGCCATGCAGAATAATGTGTAAGAGAGGGATTGTTTTAATGTCATGTGACCAAGTCAGCCATGCAGAATAATGTGTAAGAGAGGGATTGTTTTAATGTCATGTGACCAAGTGAGCCATGCAGAATAATGTGCAAGAGAGGGATTGTTTTAATGTCATGTGACCCAGTCAGCCATGCAGAATAATGTGTAAAAGAGGGATTGTTTTAATGTCATGTGACCAAGTCAGCCATGCAGAATAATGTGTAAGAGAGGGATTGTTTTAATGTCATGTGACCAAGTCAGCCATTTTTCTAAATTGGTATTTACTGCTTCTCTGTTACTTTTTTGACACAAAAAACATAAGAAATATTTATAGTAAAAAATGGCAATACTTCTTCAAAAATAATCTGATCAAATCCTTAGCGATATGCGAGTCTAAATATGGTAATAATAAGAATGCATGCCAAATTTTCAAGGATTTCTTATTAAAATGTAGGAGGAGTTAAATGTACAAACTTTTGTGATGGACAGGATGAAAACAATAGAAGGGGTGAGGACATAACTAAGTCCTATGGTGATGGTCATCTTGGATAAAAACCATACTTTATTACATGTATAACACATAAGTAATCTTCTATAATGAATTGATAATCTGTTATAACAACCTAGGAGGAAAAAATACTGGTGTGGTCCTTCAAAGCTTCAGTACGCTTGTATTCCAACAATGGAATTTATTAACATTTTTTTTACTGTATTGTACATTGTTTTTTATTGGAATTTATTTCAACAATTATTCCATTGTTAGCATTCTGAATAAAAAACAATTTACATTGTAATTAGATTTGGAATCAGCCAGTATTTAAATAATTCAAAAAATTATACTATAAGTATACAGAGGAATAATATTCAACCATTTTATAATCTGAATTCAGTATAATACTATTTTGTTTTCATTTCCAGTCATAAAATTTACTTTTGGACTATTGAAACTATGGACCATTGAAGCTTCAGACTAACGATATTTCAGACCATTGAACATTTGGATTACCTGCCTGTGGTCACTATTTCGGGTACTTTTCAATTTGCATGTTTAAAAATAGTGAGGTGAATATTAAATTTGTTACAGAAACTAGGAGTAAATATCAATGGTGATGACTAGTTTTCTTGTTGAACAATATTGAAAACACAAACATGTGTGTAGAGGTTCATGTTACCTTTTATAAAGGGTTAGGATTTATATGGTGTTTAAAGTCAATTACCTTTTATAAAGGATTAGGGTTTTGGTGCTTAACGCCACTTTCAACAATATTTCAGCTATATTGTTTTATTGGTAGAGGAAACCTGGAGTATCCGGAGTTAACAACTGACCTGTTCCAAGTCACTGACAAACTTGATCACATAATGTTGTATCAAGTACACCTCACCATTAGCAGGAATCAAACTCACAACGTTACTGGTGATAGGCACTGATTGTATAGGAAGTTGTAAATCAAACTATCATACGATCACAACCAAGACAGCCCCCACCTTTCATAAATAATACAACATAACGTTACAGTTTTATAAATGGACAGCACTTGTCAGTTCATGCACAGGGGCATAGTATTATTTGTGTGTATAATCAAGGATTTGTATAGTAGAAAGGATATGAATCTCGCGAAATTTAACATAGATTGTATGTAAGTATGTTGCGTGGCGAGAGAAAGTGAGATTACCCATAGTGCAATTCGTTGACGATGTGCATGCCTTGATTAATGGTGAAAATTTTCAGCACTTCAACATTTTAAACCAGTATTTGTAAATATATAAAACCATAATTACAGGTATAAAGTGAAAATATTTGTCCTAAATACCAATCATTAATAAAGTATCAACTTTTTGTAGATGTATCACCCATATTTTATACAATTATAGTCTTTTGTTGAGGTCAATATGAGTTTTTATGGGCCTTAAAAACGATATTCACCGAAGCCTAAGGTCCATAAAAGGCTGAGGTGAATATTGATTTCTAAGGTCCATAAAAACTCGTATTGACAGATACAAAAGACTGTAATTGCTTTATTACATTAAAATGAAAAGTGAAAGTGAAACCAAGTCTCCGAGATTTCTGCAAATCTCTGTTTGACTTCTGCAAGCCCATTGCCTGCGTCGGACATGATGATTACTTATTCATTCTAAAATGACGCTAATACGACGATTCTGATTGGACGAAATTTCACATTAACTTTATGTCCATTGGTCGAATAGAAATAGAATTCACGTGATTCTTTTTATAGATTTCGTTAGAAAACGAAAGTGTAACCAAGTCAATACGAGTTTTAATCAAACAATATCAAATTTTACGGAATGTCAGGTGACAGCATGATAGCCAATAAAATTGTTTAAATAAAATCATTATGTAATAACATAAATAATTGACATTAATCGATTTGCTCTTTTGACCTTCATAATCCCACCTATTATGGACAGTCAAGACTCAAATTTAAATTTCAAACTCCTCTCTTCTCTCATCATACTGAATATTGAAGCGGAGCCATCATTTTTGTGATAATATAAATATTTTTCAATGTATAGAAGGAGTTTTATTGTATTTATTAAGGATTGTTTACCATTATTTGTCAAAATGGCAGCGTTCTGGGTGTGGCCTATTTAGAAATCAATAAACTTCCTTGTTTACATGAAATCGACATACCAAAGTGTTTAAATGTATAGTTTAGAGTGTATTCGATATATAGAACAAAACTTGGCGTGATTGTGAATTGGTTGCTTTGTTTTATCATTTTTAATATGTTTTTAGATGCATGAAACTCTACTATACTTTTTTTAATTTTTATGTGTATGAGGGGTGATACAGAAAAAAATAAAAAAAACCTTTTCCATTGAACCTATATCGGCAAATCCAAGGATTGTTTTGTGTAGTATAGTATATAGACGATGTATTCTATGTAGAACGAACTTTGGTTTAATTGGTTGATCTTCCTACGAATTCTCAAGGCATTTCAAAATGAATTAATTAATTTTTGCTCTGTTGTAGCATAAAACATCGCCACACGAGATAAAGCAAGATTCGTATCCTTTCTACTATACAAATTATAAAATCCTTGGTATAATCAAAAGCCAATATTGAGACAACAAATTGTTTTGATGGTGGATTTTGGTCATACCTTATAATTTGACTTGGAATTCTATAGGATCAATTGTACTTGGCAACAACAATACTCGTATACGAGTATTGTGAAATATACAAGATTTGTCCACACTACTCTCGTATATAAATTATGTACGAGTATTGTATACAAGTATTGTACCAGTATTGTAATTATTGTGTTGGATCTAATTAGTATTACAAGCATATATAATATATCAATAAAGACTGGTACAAATGGAGAACATAAATTTTAATAAAAAAAAGTGTTTTTTTTCAATTGTACAGGTATATGATTATTTGAATGTTTAAATAATATGCAAAAGTGATTTTATTCATTGATTTTTTAAATTGAAAGCAATTAGAAAAATTAAAACTATATTACTAAAATACGGAGATATGGCAGGAGAGATAATAATTTTATTGACTTAATTTTTTTTCTTGTGATTTTTGCAACAACAATTTAGACTCTTTTAGCAATATTTTGGTAGCCCTTAAAAGGGCTGTTTATAAATATGTACTGCTGTCCTTTCTTCTTCACACAGGGTACTGCTCTGATATCTGGGAACACATAGTGGTAAATGCTTCTTCTGTAGTGCTGCCCCAACGGTTTCTCCACATTCTTTCATCAAGGTAGGATGGCAGGGCATCTGCAGATACACCTTTCATTACCTTGAACTTGTATTTGGTCTTGGCCCAGTAAGACTCGATGTTTTGAGTATGGGCTCCTGTGTCTGGGTCGACGAAGTTCATGGAGTGGTTGACGGTTTGGTGGTCCAGGTTGACTTGCTGTTGGATCTTTCTGTAAGCAGCCCACTGGTCTGAAACTACTGTGAAACCTGGAACCTTCTGAATAATGGGTAAAAGGGTAGCAGCATCTCTCTTGTCGACAGTCTGCATGTAGGTGATTGCCGGTGTACGGGAGGTATCTGCTTTTCCAAAGACCCCATTTCTTTTTGTGTGCCATCTCGTCGACCTCTCTGGTACTTTGGTTTGTGGTTGAACAAGCTCTCATCTATCTGGACAATGGTACCAGGACAGCCTAACTCAACTGGTGTATTCAGTAGTTTGGTAGTGCATACGTCTCGTAGATGGGTCATTATCAAAATACACACACTTTTTCCTGTTCATATTTTGGCGACATCAAATATTTTCGTTCCCTTTTTGCTTTAGCTTATTAGTTTTTCCTACATTACAATGACATATTTACATAATATGCAGTTGGGAAAACCACCATGAAAAAAATATTTCTAGATATGTAGCACCCCCTAATACCTTTTCAGTCTGTGGTGTTACCAACATAAAATTATTCTTTTAAGGAAAATGAAAAATAATTTTTATGTAAAAAGTGGTTACATACATAATATACGGGTCATTATAAAAAAACACACACTTTTCTGTTATTACGCAATTAAAAGACAAATATCAACCAAACTGATTGGAGAAAACATGTTTTGCATGAAGGCACATCAGCTTTCTATAGTTTTACCATCTAAATCCAGATTGGTCCAATTGCGAATTTATACTAGCTACATGAAGACCTGTTTTTTCCTTGGTGTTACATGTTATTTTTCCAGAACAAGAAACAATTTTCGAATACTAAATCGATCGTGAAGGTAGAAACAGGTATTGTAACACTTATTTCGTATCGACTATCGCCATTACTTAAAAATTGTAAGGGATAATAAGTTATGACCAGATATGCAAAAAGAAAGTTGAAATATTCACTTTACGAAAATTTTAATTTGCTCCCATACGTTGAGTGGGACCGATTCATAACCCTAACTGGAGCACAAGCGGAATGAGGGTTACGTTATCGTATCTAATGAAAAGTGACAAGGAACTGTGTCTGGTTGTCAGTCACTCACTGTGACTCAGTGGGTATCAGGACATCTCGGTACTGAACATATGCGACATCTCGGTACTCGGTACTGGAAATTTCGGTACTGAATAATAAAAATAATTTGATTGAATTAAATTTGTTTTACATGTAGACGTTGTTTATACAAATTTTTATGTGAATTAATATTTGTAAATAACTTTTGTTTCGATAACTAAGTCCCTTTATCAATAAATCACAGATAAACTTTACGGGATGATTATTTTCATTTCTGTTTTGATTACATAGCTGTTTTAATTAGATAGCTTTAATTACCAAATTTAATTTCTTTAATCATAGATCAATGCTTTAATCTTTTGTTTGACTTCAAAAGACGATACAAGCATAATTTTATTTGAGAAATATTTGCCAAGCCGATATATAATGGAGGGTTACCCTAATTTGAGATTCAAACTGCAAAATGAACGAGTATCAGTGTATAGATTGTGACAGCAATGTCTGTCCCAGACAGGAGGCTTTACAATGTGACCAGTGTTCACAGTAGCAGCACAGATTACTGGTAATACCTTTTTATCTAATTGTATCGCTTTTGTATATTATTTAACCCCCCCCCCCCCCCAAATTATAAACAGAAAATCAAGAAATGTCCCCGGTATATTGAAAGCACTGTCAATTTCCTCAGTTATTCACACGAACACACATAGCATAATTGGTAACGCCACTACAAAGTATCAAGAATTTTTGTGGGGAAAAGCAATAAATCAGTCCGTTTTAATGAAATGAAAGTACCGGGGCTTTCTTAGCAAACACGCTGAATTTCATAATTTGCATAATTACTTTTGTAAATAATAAATGGAGTACATATAAATAAAAATCAATATACAAAAACAACGATCTCCGGGATCGATCTACACTGGAATTATCAAAAACACATATCGATCCACTTTTGGGTCATATATTAAAGAACTACTAGTACAAAAATATTGACAATTAATAAGTACCAAACAATTGTGGTCAGTATCGAATATTGTCTCGTCCAACTCCAAGTCCAGAACTGTCCAGTACCGAGTACGGAGATGTTCAAGTCAGTACCGAAATGTCCAGGTTTCAGTAGTGAAGGACGGCCAGAAATGTAAAGAAGAAGGTACCGAGATGTCTAGGATTCACTCAGTGTAGGCTCTGTTGGTGTTTGTGTAAAATACTGGCCAATAGAAAATACTATCAGTGAACACTTTTTTTAAACTTATTAACAATTTTTTTTTATAGGAATGTTAAATACCACAGGATTTGATCCAAAATCAATTTTTCCTGTCATCGTAACGTTTTGTTGTTTCGCCTGTTACCATTCCAAAACAAACAGGGAATAAGTTCTCCTTATTCTAAACCACAAAACGACACCGGAGTTAAAAATAACTGCAATACGGAATAATATTTTCTGGTAAATAGCAACCTAATAGTCCGGTAGTCGTTGATATATTGAAACATCACCTCCCCCTCCACCCACAGACATTAACAATCTTCACACTGCATTATCTTTCACTATTAGTAGTGACTTATTATTATTATTATTATCAGAGATGTGTACATGTCTACGTTTTTATGTACAATGTATGAACACTTTAACAATTACGGTTATAATAACGAAATGTCTTTTATCTTGTGATGTACTTTTAATCTTAATTAGATCACGCCAATATACTGAGCTATTTCCATTAAAATAGTAAATATTAAATAAACATGTATATGTTGCTTTTAATTGATTACCCATAAATCAATAGTGGTATCGTTTAAGACAGATTAGGACCTGTCTTGTTCCTATTTTTTATTAGCGACTTGCCATCTGTCGTCTCATCAACCACCCGACTGTTTGCAGATGACTGTCTTCTGTATAGAAGGATCAGAACCACAGAGGATTAGGCCTTTCTGCAGAGAGACTTGGACAACTTGCAAAAAGTGGGAAAACAACTGGTTAATGAGATTTAGCCCTGACAAATGCGAGGTGCTCATAGCAACAAATAAGAAGTCTCCTACCCATAGTGAATATACCATCCATGGCCAGGTGTTGGACCAAACAGATTCAGCCAAGTACTTAGGGCTAAATATACACAAGAGTTTAAGCTGGGATAGCCACATTGATAAGATCACCAAGAAGGCGAACTCCACCTTAGCCTTCTTAGGACGTAATGTGAGCCGTTGCCCAACTACCATCAAGGCGCAACGCTATACCACACTAGTACGACCTACCCTAGAATATGCATCCAGCATATGGAGCCCTAGAAAAAAAGACAGCATCAACAAGGTTGAGGCAGTACAACGTCGAGCCGCCAGGTTTGCCATTGGAGATTACCAGCGCACAAGCAGTGGACATCACAGCCATGCTACAGCAACTCCAGTGGCAGTCACTACAAAGCAGACGAGCATATGCCCAGACTGTGATGATGTACCGCATAGTGTACAACCTTGTTGACATACCAGCGGAGCACCACCTCAACCGCACCTCTCTTCGAACCAGAGGCCATTCACTACGATTCCTGGTACCACACCACAAGAA
Source organism: Bathymodiolus septemdierum (assembly GCA_963383655.1). NCBI lineage: Eukaryota > Metazoa > Mollusca > Bivalvia > Mytilida > Modiolidae > Bathymodiolus > Bathymodiolus septemdierum. Next base: position 13,911,110 of record OY726519.1, on the reverse strand, counting down.
CTACAGTGTACAGGAAATCATTCTTCCCATAAACCATACGCCTCTGGAACCAACTACCTGGAAGTGTGGTGGAAGCAGACACCCTAGACAGCTTCAAGGCTCAGCTGTCTAGGGCAACTCTCATCTAAATTTTCAACTGTTTCTATCTTTTTAACCTGCACTGTACATAGGCGTCACCCCCACCCAAAAATGCGAGAATACTTTATTGGTTATGCACTATACCCGAAAGAAGAAGAAGAAGAAGAAGAAGAAGAAGAAGAAGAAGAAGAAGAAGAAGGACTCCACAAGTTATTATTTTCTAAGAAGTTCATGCCCCTCAGTCTTGTTCCAACTTGCAAGAACAACTACATATACATGTACTTATTTCTCTGCAATTGTTTGTGCCAGTTGGATATCATTTATGGATTGAGGAGATGAGATAGACGTTCTAGCCTTGGGTGAAATCCACCTTTTAAATAGTTTATTGAGGAGTTTTACCAATTTTGCTTGCAAAGAATTGATATTATTTGATAAATTGATCTAGAATAAGATCGAATACTTTATGAAGTGTAAGATGTGATATATTATAATCACCTTTACTTCTCTACATGTGAAAGGAAAATCAAGAGGCGGTTGATCAAACAAACTAGTTTCTATTCCTGCTAACTTTTCAAAATTATCTCCCTTTGCTTGTAATAGAGATTATTTATTCAGTGAAATTGGCATTGTAGCATCCCCTCCCCCCCCCCCCCCCCCTACCCACACTCCCCAGATTATATCAAGCTTTTTAAGTAGCGTGCAAAGAAGATTTATGTTAGAAGAGTTAAGAAAGGGTTGAAGATGCCAAAGGGGTAACCAGAAGACGTTAATCAAAGGACAGACAATACAATGGACGAAAGAAAAAGGATAATTTAAAAAGCAACAATGATCTACAAAACACAACACTGAAAACTAAAGATTGGGCAACATGACATGAACCCCAATAAAACATGAATGTACTCCGGAAGGGTTAGTAGTTCCCGCTACACTACTGACACCCGCCGTGTTACTTTTAAACGACAGGAATATCATCTGATATATATGGAACTCGTGTTGAACACCAGTACAAGTACAAATACAAATAACATAAATAAATCTTGAACACAGGGGCGTAGAATCCGGAGATGGAAGTCATTTGTGCAAATATTTAGAAAAATCAATATTTTCAATCTTGGTAACAAAAACAAATGAGATAGAATAAATTTCTTGGAAGCCAAATGACCTTAATTGCAGTGTTGAATGTTTGCCACCCACTTTCCACCTGTTGCGAAAACGTTGTCGAGGTGTCTGAGAGTTTGACAACAAGTTTTTGAACGATGCACATACCGTTGTTTAGCGGATAGTTAGGGGCATTTGACGCACTATCACATTTAATGTTGTCAAGCGGCACAAAATGGCTTCCAATTATGACGTACATTCACCCCCTGCATAGGCACATCGACTTTCAGAGATTGATTTGGTAGAATCAGACTGTTTTTTACCAACAAACTGAGATTTTTCCATTCCTAAGACAAGGCATATTTTGTATCTACGTTGGATATTATTTCTTATGAAACACAGTTGGATAAATTCTTTTTATCTGTCTTTTAGTTTTGAGTGGGAGATAGTTGTTTAGAGTGAGTGGGAGATAGTTGTTTAGAGTGAGTGTGAGTTTGAACTATCAACGCTTCCTTCAATTGCATCCAACGGTCATGTTGGTGGCTATGTTAATTCTTGTTTTATTTTAATTCGCCCAAACCTCTTTCCTGTTTCTTTTTCTAGCAGAATCGGTTAAAATTCTCGTACGACCGCGTTCAGGTTTTCCATCGGCAAGTATTTTTTCCAAAAGATCAAACTTCCTGTATGCATGGTAAAAGTCCACCTAAGGTCATATGAATAGCCTGGGCGTGTATATTCAGACAGACAGGAATTTATGTTTGAGATGTGTTTTCATGAAAATAAAACTCGATAATTAGTGTTAATTTATGTATTCCTTGCAAACAATATCTGACAAATAAATCACCAAAATCAACGACATTATGCCTTTAAACATACACACACACATACAACAACAAAAAAACAAAAACAAAAACAAAAACAAAAACACAAAAAAAACAAACAAAAAAAACAAAAAAAAAACAAAAAAACCCCCCAAACAAACCAAAGCTAACAAAACAATATACAAGAAACACGTTCACTTGCTTCGTTCGACGATTTCACTCAAAAGTCCTAGATCCCCCGAATAGAAACACGATGCTTTAAAAAAAATTGTTTAATTCACATTGAAATTGGGGGGAATAAGTGTGCACCGTACGAGTACCACGTCACGGGTAGTTGTTTTATTTCTATACCTCTTCAATCAATAACTGGACATCGTCATCCTAATACGAATTTGACCCCGCCCGTGGCTAATTGTACCTCATACAACTTTACCATTCGGCTCACCTCGGACGATTACATACCTCCATCCAAGTGGAGGAAACGGAATCATACGAGGTTTGCCGATTGACAACTTAATGTGATGGATGGTCGGTATTTGCCATTTTTCCTGTTTTCTCTGCCAACCATAAAACCATGACAGTTTTAAAAGTAATGGAAGGGGATTTAAAACGATGATGTATTAATGTCATATTTCTACAATCAGCTTCTTTATTGTCAAGACAAATAATTCTACAATTATGTTATAATTTAACATGATAAAGATCAACATTATTATATGTCTGTATTTTAGGATTTTAATCTAATAAAAAATTTAATGGGTCACCAATAACTGCATTATAAATGAATGGGTATAGTTTTCGTACTACTAATATGTGTATGAATTAGTAATCTTGAACGGATATGAATGTAAAAAAAACGTGAAAGACTATCCACCTTTACATTTAAGACTATCCACCTTTACATTTAAGACTATCCACCTTTACATTTAAGACTATCCACATTTACATTTAAGACTATCCACCTTTACATTTAAGACTATCCACCTTTACATTTAAGACTATCCACCTTTACATTTAAGACTATCCACCTTTACATTTAAGACTATCCACCTTTACATTTAAGACTATCCACCTTTACATTTAAGACTATCCACCTTTACATTTAAGACTATCCACCTTTACATTTAAACGCAAATTAAATTAAAGTAACTGCACTTGTATTGCTGTTATACATTTCATAGTCACAGTAGAGTCTTCAGTAATCAGTGATCATATACTAAATCCTATAATGAGTGCGAATAGGTCCCCATCCTGCAGTTGATCGACACTCTTTACTTCTGACGATAAACATAGCATAGAGATGGTTCAACGAAGGGCTGCCAAATTTGTTACTGGTGATTAACATCGAACCAGGATTGTAAAAAATATGTTACAACAGCTACATTGGCTTGCCCTCTAGCAACGACGAGCGGCAAATAAGGTCATCATGATGCTTCGTATAATCAATAACCAAGTAGCCATCCCAACAACCTGCTTAGTTTCAACAGCAACACTAGTGAGAGGACACAACCACCGACTCCTCGTACCATTCGCCAGAACTCAGACTTATCAATTCTCATTCTTTCCCGATACCATCCATCTCTGGAACAATTTACCATCATCAGTTGTAGTCTCCAACTCCACCAACTCCTTCAAGAGTGAGTTGCAGAACATCGAGCTGTCATAAATAACAGAGACTTTGTTTTTAATATGTTGATGTATTTGTGAAATCTTCATATATATATTCACGCACCACATCAATCTACAGTGGTACATCGAGGGTTTCACGCACCACATCAATCTACACTGGTACATCAAGGGTTTCACGCACCACATCAATCTACACTGGTACATCGAGGGTTTCACGCACCACGCACCAGTTCGATAATACATCAGATGATGGAATGAACTACATTGTCTATCGGAAGAGAAAGAAGAGGAAAAAGAGGCAATACTTAAAAAAAAAAGTCCACCCTGACACTCATTAACCAGCAACTGTGTTTGCAAGTATCGAATGTTTTAAAAGAAAAAGGACAAGCAGAACGTTTCCGTATTTCCACACCCATGTAGTCAAGACGAACATTTTATTATATCGTACCATATATGACTAACTAAAGATGGTTCAAGAGAGCGTCATGTCTGCCTTCAAGTAATACTTAATTGATACTGGTAATACATGTTTTGTACATTACAAACAAACAACGTTCACAGATACTCGTTTTGTGTTCTAAATCGCTAATCTAACATTTTGAATAAAAATCAAAAATCAAATTTAGTTCCCAAGACGCGTTTCTGGAATAACCTTCATCGGGTACGCTGAAAGCCAAACAATTTAAACGTCTTTGGGAGCAAGAAAACCAAAAGGCCTAAACAGGATAGCCAAAATCGGCTAAGGTCACGTATTTCTGAGGGAGGAGAGCAAGAAACCCAAAGAACCTAAGCATGATAGCTAAAATCGGCTAAGTCACGTATTTCTGAGGGAGGAGAGCAAGAAACCCAAAGAACCTAAGCATGATAGCTAAAATCGGCTAAGGTCACGTATTTCTGAGGGAGGAGAGCAAGAAACCCAAAGAACCTAAGCATGATAGCTAAAATCGGCTAAGTCACGTATTTCTGAGGGAGGAGAGCAACAAACACAAAGAACCTAAGCATGATAGCTAAAATCGGCTAAGTCACGTATATCTGAGGGAGGAGAGCAAGAAACCCAAAGAACCTAAGCATGATAGCTAAAATCGGCTAAGTCACGTATTTCTGAGGGAGGAGAGCAAGAAACCCAAAGAACCTAAGCATGATAGCTAAAATCGGCTAAGGTCACGTATTTCTGAGGGAGGAGAGCAAGAAACCCAAAGAACCTAAGCATGATAGCTAAAATCGGCTAAGTCACGTATTTCTGAGGGAGGAGAGCAACAAACACAAAGAACCTAAGCATGATAGCTAAAATCGGCTAAGTCACGTATATCTGAGGGAGGAGAGCAAGAAACCCAAAGAACCTAAGCATGATAGCTAAAATCGGCTAAGTCACGTATTTCTGAGGGAGGAGAGCAAGAAACCCAAAGAACCTAAGCATGATAGCTAAAATCGGCTAAGTCACGTATTTCTGAGGGAGGAGAGCAAGAAACCCAAAGAACCTAAGCATGATAGCTAAAATCGGCTAAGGTCACGTATTTCTGAGGGAGGAGAGCAAGAAACCCAAAGAACCTAAGCATGATAGCTAAAATCGGCTAAGTCACGTATTTCTGAGGGAGGAGAGCAAGAAACCCAAAGAACCTAAGCATGATAGCTAAAATCGGCTAAGGTCACGTATTTCTGAGGGAGGAGAGCAAGAAACCCAAAGAACCTAAGCATGATAGCTAAAATCGGCTAAGGTCACGTATTTCTGAGGGAGGAGAGCAAGAAACCCAAAGAACCTAAGCATGATAGCTAAAATCGGCTAAGGTCACGTATTTCTGAGGGAGGAGAGCAAGAAACCCAAAGAACCTAAGCATGATAGCTAAAATCGGCTAAGTCACGTATTTCTGAGGGAGGAGAGCAAGAAACCCAAAGAACCTAAGCATGATAGCTAAAATCGGCTAAGTCACGTATTTCTGAGGGAGGAGAGCAAGAAACCCAAAGAACCTAAGCATGATAGCTAAATCGGCTAAGGTCACGTATTTCTGAGGGAGGAGAGCAAGAAACCCAAAGAACCTAAGCATGATAGTAAAATCGGCTAAGTCACGTATTTCTGAGGGAGGAGAGCAAGAAACCCAAAGAACCTAAGCAGGATAGCTAAAATCGGCTAAGTCACGTATTTCTGAGGGAGGAGAGCAAGAAACCCAAAGAACCTAAGCATGATAGCTAAAATCGGCTAAGGTCACGTATTTCTGAGGGAGGAGAGCAAGAAACCCAAAGAACCTAAGCATGATAGCTAAAATCGGCTAAGTCACGTATTTCTGAGGGAGGAGAGCAAGAAACCCAAAGAACCTAAGCATGATAGCTAAAATCGGCTAAGGTCACGTATTTCTGAGGGAGGAGAGCAAGAAACCCAAAGAACCTAAGCATGATAGTTAAAATCGGCTAAGTCACGTATTTCTGAGGGAGGAGAGCAAGAAACCCAAAGAACCTAAGCATGATAGCTAAAATCGGCTAAGGTCACGTATTTCTGAGGGAGGAGAGCAAGAAACCCAAAGAACCTAAGCATGATACCTAAAATCGGCTAAGGTCACGTATTTCTGAAGGAGGAGAGCAAGAAACCCAAAGAACCTAAGCATGATAGCTAAAATCGGCTAAGGTCACGTATTTCTGAGGGAGGAGAGCAAGAAACCCAAAGAACCTAAGCATGATAGCTAAAATCGGCTAAGGTCACGTATTTCTGAGGGAGGAGAGCAAGAAACCCAAAGAACCTAAGCATGATAGCTAAAATCGGCTAAGGTCACGTATTTCTGAGGGAGGAGAGCAAGAAACCCAAAGAACCTAAGCATGATAGCTAAAATCGGCTAAGTCACGTATTTCTGAGGGAGGAGAGCAAGAAACCCAAAGAACCTAAGCATGATAGCTAAAATCGGCTAAGGTCACGTATTTCTGAGGGAGGAGAGCAAGAAACCCAAAGAACCTAAGCATGATAGCTAAAATCGGCTAAGTCACGTATTTCTGAGGGAGGAGAGCAAGAAACCCAAAGAACCTAAGCATGATAGCTAAAATCGGCTAAGTCACGTATTTCTGAGGAGGAGAGCAAGAAACCCAAAGAACCTAAGCATGATAGCTAAAATCGGCTACGGTCACGTATTTCTGAGGGAGGAGAGCAAGAAACCCAAAGAACCTAAGCATGATAGCTAAAATCGGCTAAGGTCACGTATTCTGAGGGAGGAGAGCAAGAAACCCAAAGAACCTAAGCATGATAGCTAAAATCGGCTAAGTCACGTATTTCTGAGGGAGAGAGCAAGAAACCCAAAGAACCTAAGCATGATAGCCAAAATCGGCTACGGTCACGTATTTCTGAGGGAGGAGAGCAAGAAACCCAAAGAACCTAAGCATGATAGCAAAATCGGCTACGGTCACGTATTTCTGAGGGAGGAGAGCAAGAAACCAAAAGAACCTAAGCATGATAGCTAAAATCGGCTAAGGTCACGTATTTCTGAGGGAGGAGAGCAAGAAACCCAAAGAACCTAAGCATGATAGCCTAAATCGGCTAAGGTCACGTATTTCTGAGGGAGGAGAGCAAGAAACCCAAAGAACCTAAGCATGAAAGCCAAAATCGGCTACGGTCACGTATTTCTGAGGGAGGAGAGCAAGAAACCCAA